>CM039679.1:327604079-327629213 GCA_022537955.1 Schmidtea mediterranea
GCAAATAATAATAACACAATACCAACCACCCAAACCACAAAAAAATCAGTTCAGAAACCAAATTAATTACTTTCGCCGGCTCTGGACCAAATTTAAATGCTTTAATCACAATTACATTCACACAATTAAACATTGATGATAACCCCAACACAACTCACCCTAAAACAAAACAAAACCACCCACTGAACAACCACTCCCAAGCCAGAACTTTCAAATAATTTCCACAAAAACCGCTACTCAGCCCTAAGTACAATCAACTAATCACTAGTACCACACCCCACACAACAAACGTATCATACTATCACCGATGCGTACCCAGCAAACCATTAATCCAACCAAACAGCCCTTTACTTTCACAACAAACACTAAATTCAAAAATCCATTCATATCCATATAAACAAACAACAACTCACCTACATACACTTCCCAAATCCAACAAAAACATACATCACACAAAATCCCTAAACCACAAATGTCACATTCTACAGAAAACCTACTACAATACAAACCAACATCATCATCAACAATTATTACACCCACCAAACCCAACCAAAAACACCCTTCATCAACCTTTAACAAAGAGGGATAAACATATTGTTTCCCAATATTAACACAATCCTATCCCCAAAAAGAAACACAAATAACCAAAACATTCAACAAATGATGGTGCTCCAACAAAAACTAAAAACCAACCCACCCCCCACCCAACAATCCTACTTAACTGACATTGATGATGTCCAATTCACACAAACTAACCAAACCTAAATAAACCCGACAACAATACACCACCGCAATTTCACCAGCCAGAATTCTCTAACACCACCAACTCCATTCCTACAAACGACCCCCCGACCGACACTTTGATATCAAACCTCACCAATCAACTCAATGCAACCCATATCCCACCCCCTCAATGACACTGTCTTAATTGAACGAAGATGTTGACCTTGATGAATCCAACAAATCCTCGTCATCTCTCTTCTCACCATACAACACTCAGAATGACATACTGAACGAAACCCTTCAATCACCCCCCCACCCCATAAACACCGATAAAGACGACCAACTATTAACTTTAGAAATTGAAAAGCCCATCAACCCGCACCCATCATCACAATCTCTTTTCTCCCCAACACAAATTACTGACCCACTCCCAAAAGATGGTGAAACACTCACCAACCCGGAACAATATATACACTCCGAATCACTCGACATTACCCAAAAACCATACAACGCTCACGACCTCCGCGATCCATTCAACTTAATCCACGCAATTGAAGTCACAAACCTATACGAAGTCGCTAACCCTCACAATGCCATGACATCACAGCCCATCATACCAATCCCTGACACAATTATAGCCAAAACCCCATCTAATCCCATTCAAAACATAATACAGACAAACGAAACCATGGCTGAAAGATCGCCAATAATAATACGAACATCGTCCCCCATCTTTCGTCTAGGCGCTGAGGGCTATGTTAAATGCACCGTCCCTAAATGCAAACATGGTAAGAATAGGCCCATGATGCCCCTGAAACAAATTGGACCATCTCCAGAGATGCACAATAGGACAATTAGGAAAAATGACACAACTTCCTGTGTCTGTTATCGAACGAAACAAACAAAAACCCTTCGTCATTGCACGTAACCTTATTGAATACGCATCTCACCTGAAAAACACCCAAGAAAAACCAATCGCGAGGCACCAGAGAAGAGTATAAATGACAAGAAACGTTGTCTTGAACTCTCACAATCAACCATGAGGGCACTTCTGCCTATGCACATATGATTGCAAAAAAGAACCCAATGTGACACCCACCTTACAATCCACACACCAACTGCTGAGATCCAAAACACATCTTAGCAAAACATAAGAACAAAACATGTGACGAAACATAAAACCATCGTCAAGTGCTTTTGTGGCATAATGACCAGTCCCTCAATAATGCCAATCCCATACGCCACACACTCTTCCAACACCGGACAACAATCACTATTGACAATGAGCCACCAACAACATTCCCCGTCACGACTTCAGACATCGAATCAGATTTGCTATCTCAGTCACCTAAATATCCGCATACATCCTGACCTATGCCAAAACACGCCAATACCATTTACATCGATAGCTTTATTGGCACTGCACACACTGATAGAAACTTCACCCATGTTTTGCTGCCTTCCTTTTCCACCAATATCCTACATGGAATGATCATATTCTGGCCCTCTATCTTTGATAAGAATCAATGGCACTCTTCCTACGTGAACAAAACCAATAAATCAGCAGCCGTAATGATTGACCCCACCTGTGAAAACAGCACAATTAAACACAAAGACACTTTGCCGAATCCATCATCAACACCTTTACCAACTCCAAAATATCATTTGAAAAAAACACATCACACTAACTGATCACCAATACCTAAATGTGACTTAATTATTCATTCTGGCCTCCTATATATGCCCACTTCGCCAGATGCCTCGCCACTAACTCACCCATTACATTGCCATCATACCAGAGCTGCGCAACCTAACTAGACCACTTTAATTACTAAAATCATCAACAATAAAGAAACCCAATGACAATAAATAAAATATAAAACATATTAGGGACATAATAATACAACTTAACACAAATCACAATAGAACCTGACACTGCCTCCAGCTGAAAGTATAGGATTCATGAAGATCACCTGCCCCAGAAATATAAAACCCTTGCACGTGGTTTCCGAATTTCCTCATCCAAAAGGATCACAAGCCGAATGAATTCTTCGAGGCTACGGCAGAGTTTTGATCGAAAGGCCTAAGGCTTCAAAAGATAAAATACTCTACCCTTATAACTAACATATCTACAACACCAACAAATGCACCTGCATATTCCTACCTTTGATATCCACAGTTAGCAATCGAACAATATACCTAGATACATCATCCCTGACCCGGAATTTCTCATGCTGATAAACGCCATGGACATCTGAAGATCCTTTTGCTGCTATAGCTGATCCTTGAATACACACTCTTGCCCCGGCAGTGACAAAATACTCTGACTGGCGCCGACCTTGACCCAGACTTCGAATTCCTTGCTTGCACTCTTTAAAACAATTATCTCTGCACTGGTAAAAGCCAAACAATGGAAAACATTCCGAACAAAATTTAAAATAAACCAGGCAAAGAAGCATTCACCGCATGAAGTATCCTCTTGGAGGCCACTTGCCATACTCGACACAGCTTATCGTTTCTTTGCAACTATCCCTCAATAAAATTAGGTTCTTGTCCTGGATAGCGAAAAGAAACCTGCTGTGCAGTAACCAGAAGGCGGTTGGCCAATCCCTGATGGATGCGCTAAACACAAACAGTTATCAGTCTGGCAAAGGAAGTGGGCGGTCCATGAAATGGGAAGGAGCATCACATTGTTTGGTTAGATTTAGCTGATGCATTTGGAAGCGTCCCCATGATCTGATCTGGCACTCCTTTGTCGAGATAAATGAAGAACAAAACAATCAACCTCATCAAAAGACATGTACATATGACTGTTACACCAGTATTGAATGCGAAGGTAAGCACACTAAAAACGATCAAGTCAATAATGGAGTAAAACAGTGATGTCCCATGTCCAATGACTCTCTTTAGTCTTACAATCAACTCATCTTGCAGAATATCCTAAAAGAACACCCCTCATCATTCAGCAATCACAATATTAGCATAATGCGTTACGCTGATGACCTTGTTCTCATAGCGACAACTAGAGAAGAAAATGAGAAAGATGATTAAAGACATTACCATAAAGTATACTGACTCCGCAACTCTCAAATTCTCGACCTAGGCAAATGTGGATACTTCCAATTAAAATAAACCACATGACCCACTAATAACACTCAATACGACGAACAGAATCCCATAATTGAGAGAACCACCTATCATAAATACCTTGGCGTCGACTTTGGCCAAAGGGGCAAACACAACATAGATACCATACTTAATACAGCACTTGACGACACCACAAAAATATTTTCATCTGACCTACACCCTGCCCAGAAGCTCCAAGCCTACAAAACCTTTATACACTCCAGACTGATCTTCCCCTTTAGAAATTGCAACATCAACCATATGACACTCGACACCAACCGTAACAGAACAGACATCAAAGTACCTTATGACCGTGAGGAGAGTTTCAACGCGGCAAGAGAGGACAACTACAAGAAGTATCGCGAGCTTGCCCTAGAAATGGGTAAAACCAATGCTTGCAAAACTCGTTGTCCGCCTTGGTGGTTGGAACTCTTGGCTCGTGGGACAAGGGAAATGACAAAGCACTGGACCAAATAGGTCTTAACAAAATAGAACAGAAAAAACTTGCAAAGCTATGCACTACAACTGCAGTTATCTCAAGCTACACAGATATACATAGACCACATTCAAATATGACCCAAACAAACACAATAAAGGTGTTACTGGTGGCATGGCATGCTTATTAGTACACTGTTAAATTATGGAGTACTACCTCCAAGAACTTGGGTTACCCTAAAGGCTGTTTGTTGCCATTTATTCGTGATTGATATTATTATTATTATTATTTTCGTCGTTATCCTAATTAATTTTTATTAATTACTGATTTATCAGTACTATTATTATTAATTTAACCATTAGTATTAGTATTTATCAATATATATTATTATTATTATTATTATTATTATTATTATATTATTATTATTATCTATTATTATTATTATTATTATTATTATTATTATTATTGTTATTATTATTATTATTTCTGTTATAATGATGGCATTAGTGCCTCACGGGTACCCCAAATATATACAGATCCAAATGTTATTGGTAGCATATGATGCTTGCCAATACATTGACATAGACAGACAACAGTGTAGTAACTCGCCGATACAACACTGTCTAGCAGACATAACCTGACCCAGGTATATCTGTGAAGCATCGCATAATGATGCTCAAAAAGGCCTGAACTTGCACGTACCAGAGGGGGGATTGGTGGGAGTGCTGCCGGTATTGACTCGTCGGCGGTCACTCGGAGTTCTTTTTCCCCTTTTCTACTCACGTCGTCGGGACTAAACCAGGATTACTAGAGTCATTAGGTTCATTAAATCAAAAAGAAAAATGATCCTTTAACCAGGATTTCTAACTGGTTCAAACAATTGGAACTAGCTGCCACACCGTGAAATCTGAGGTAATTATTGGTAAGTGAATGATGTGCGTTGGTACGATTAATAATTTCTAGATATAGTATTACGGTTGTCCGTGGTTAATTTAGCTGGCAACTGACGCTATTTGCTTATTTTTGGTATTAATGTTATTGACATTTATAGATAAATAATAATATATGCTCCTGTCACTATCGATAAGTCCTAGGGTTAAGTCATTTCATCGAGTGTTGATGCGAGTATACTCTTGCATAGTCGAGATTTTCGACCGAGCAAAAATATCTGCTCCCAATTGGGAATAATTTCTAGTATGCCGTGATATTATCGTTGGCTTTCCTATTCCTTGCGGATTTCTTTATACCCGTATGCAAATTGACTTATTCCTTACGAGGAATCAACACATTTGTATATTATTGGACTCTTAGTATAATATTACTTGTTCCCAAGGATTTCGGATTTTAAATTTGATCCCAGCTATATGACATCGACGACGATTTATGAGAAGAAACTCCGATTTACTACCAACCATCAATCCCGAGTCGATTATTGTTTATGTCACTGTGAGGGAATTAAACGTAAGTTGCCTGATGAATCTCCCACAAATCGTTAGCTGGGTGTTTTGTCAATATTACGACGATAACAAAATGAGGAATGAACAACTTATTTATTAATTTTTGGTGGCGGCCTTCTTGGGTCCGATTTCAGGTGGGAATAGAGTTAAAGTGGCTCCAGGAGTAAGCTGTTTGCCTAGTGCTCGTAAGGTACACGTTTAATTTAATTGATAATTATTAAAGGTTTACTTGTCAGCGAATGCTCCCCTCCTGCGTGCTCATGGTGGATTCGTGGAGATTGATTGATTTTTCTACAACTAAAGTGCTTCCCACAGTCGGTATATTTTATATCTGAGTGTGTGCAATAATTCGTGACCGCACACCCTCCGGGTGGGTGTTCACTTCACTCTCTGACCTGGTCCTGACGATGTTAATGCATTCGATATCGATTTATCCTGACATTTCATGGATTCCTGATGCTGTGTTATCGATATTCTTATGTATGGTGTGGCAATGCTCAGTCAAGTTTTCTGGTTTCCTATATTTACTAGCTTAGTAAATTTCAGAGTTTATGGGATTTATTTCCGCTGAATGGTCGCCATCGTGAGTCATTTTATTTATTGGAGTAGTTAATGTTGATCTAATATTAGGGAATTTTTGGATTGCTTATTAATGCCATTTAAGGGCAATTTTCTTTTCGATTGGATTTTTGGAAATTTACATTTTTTTGTTGCCAGTCAATATTTAGGCGAGGTTTTAGTTAGTTGATTGTGTCAAGATTTCGACCAGGTTTAATTTATAATCCAATAATATTGTTAACTAAAATTTTCCCTTAGACGGGTTTGGATTGCTTATTTGTTTGGATTTTGGTAACGATTTTCGATCAGGTTTTATTTTAATATTTTATATATATATATATATATATATATTTTAATTTGTTAGTTTTATTAACTAAATTTTTGATCATTCTTTTAGGTATTCGTCGGTAGGAGTTGATTAGGTTTCCGATATTAATTTTTGTAAAATTATCAATTGAACTTCAGCCAAAATTATGTTAATAATTAAATCCTAGACTATATTTTTCTACTCGCCTGGGAGTTGATCAGTTTTGACATACAAATGTTGATTACGGATAATTTTAGACGGGAGCTTGAGCGATTCGTTCAGTTATCATGGGTAAGAAACTCTGGTAAGATCGCGGAGAAGTATGACATTATTGGTAGGAATGGGAAGGTTTTACCTTAAGGTTATTTATTTGTTGCCTCGCTTCTCTATTAGGATTTCCGGCTCGGATTTAATGATTTCGTGCTCTATAGGCTGGGTTCTGGGCGAAATAAACTAACAAAACCAAACAGTGGAGAATTATATTACTGACGAAGGGCTCGATTAGAAGTCTCATCTAAGTTATCAATACTGTATCTCGATTGATGGGGAGTTTGCTTATTTGGGTATTTAAACCGAATGTGGATTTTAATAAATCTTGTCTCATCTGATTGGACAATTTTGAGTTCTTACATCATTATTTCAAACTTTATAGACGAGTTATTTTTCACTTATAGTTTCTAGTAATTCGAGTACCGAATAATCCACTGTGATGAACTTAATTTTATTAGTATGGAGTTCTAACTTTTATTAGAGGGTATTGGCTGGTTCCTCAGTAATTTAATGTCCCCTGTTACACGTCGTCTCCTGGAATATGGGTCTCTATTCAACTCCTCCTATAGCGTTTGTTTAAGAAATTTATCGCTCGTACTCTATCATGTCTTGATCATAGTAACGATTTCTTTTAATTTCAATTTTTCCCGTCACCTTCCCGTTTGTTTAGCCTTAGGCGCGATTGTGTTCATATTATAATTAATGAGTGCCCACTGGACTACTCAGTGTGTGATTTTAAGCCGTATTCAATGCACTTACACGATTCTGAATAGTGTGTATGATTTTAATGACTTGTGATTTGTCTTTGGCTGTGGGCCGGAAAAATTTCGACTTGAAATAAAATAAAAAAATAATTTTAGATATAAATAATTTATTAATATTAACAAAACAAAATAAGTACTTGATCCATCGACAAATCATAAAAAATACTACTCTCCCCACGCCGACATCCAAACAGAGCTCCATCGAGATTGCGAGGACGCGACATGGAGAGTTCCAAAATAAAACTCACCCTAAAATAGATTTTTAAACAAGTTTGAAAAACTGATTAAAATTGTGTAAAAATGAATCGGTATATATACCTATTTTTTGTCCCTAACCTTGTGTGTTCTTTTGATTTAGTAAAACAAAATTCGACCTTGGGATTTTCTAGTGTATTCTAATCTTAATTTTTATTATTCTTTAATTTCATTTGATAATTTTTTATTTGAAATTATTATTGAATTAGTTCTAATTGAAATTCTTTGATTTTAATTTTATTTTCAGGAAATTTTCATTTTTGTTAAATTATCAAATTTCGGTCGAATTTGTTGGGTTTTCGTGTTATGTTTATATTTATATCGTGCGGAGCTTGTTGCTTTTTGTTATTATTTTAATTTATTTTTATGTTTATTATTTTATATGTAATTGCTTTCTCTCATATTTTGTTAGGTTTAATTGATGTTTACATAGGTTTGAATTTAAAACTGCATGTTATAGTTGCATGTGTGTTACCGATTCATTTAAACATTCACAAGGCCGTTTGTGTTCTGGCCTAACAATTTCTAAAATTTTATGCTTACACTTTAGTTACGTTAGTTTCAAATATTTAAAAATATATTTATTTATATATATATATATATATAGAATGAATACACCTATTCAAATTGAATATTGTTATTTATATATCAAGATCTTTACCCGTATTTCTATGAAGTTTGTTTTCTGGAAAATAACAATGAAAACAAATAGGTACTTATCTAATTCAGCACTGGTTATTATATTGGTGCTATTATTAACATATTAATAGGATATTTAATATTATTATATCTACTATGTAAATAAATAAAAAAAAAGGATCATAATACCATTGGATGCTGACAAATGTATGCTGACCACTTAGTTTATAAGGGTAAGAGTTTAAATTATACTAATTGAGAATTGAATGGTGTGGGACTTGATTTGAATGCCTTGAAATGCGCTAGAGAATGAATGGTTAAGAAAGACTTTGAATGCTCAAATGCGCAACAATGATGTGCTAATAAACGGAAATGAAATACCTGCAATGAAAGCGACAGAAACATACAAATATCTGGGATTACAAATGGGGTTCAAATCAAAAGAAAATATGATGGGCGTTTGCTTTATCTGCAAACATTGCCCAATTGCAGAGATGCCTTTATGCCACCAGAGCCACGTCGAGGTGATTAATAATTTTTAAAAAAATTATTGTATTCGATCAACCCTATGTCAGAAATATTATAGGCTGCATTGTCACTGCAAACATTATACAAGTCATGATTTTACGGCATCAATTCCAACTCCAAATGTGTCTCAAATTGCACCAGATCATTTTTTTGAAGATGATGTTAAAGATCATTTTGAACATGGTGTTGAAGAATGCACAAAACGATGGACAAAATGAAGCACAAAATAATGCACAAAATGGTGCACAAAACAAATCAAATATTAAATTTAATTATAAATGATAAAACTAATATTTCATCATTTTAAAATTAATTTCAAATTAATTTAAAATTAATATTAAAATTAATTTTATTTAGCAGGTAATTTTATCTCATTGGTTCCTGCTTTTTTTATTTTTGGGGAATTTTCCATTTTTTGTCACTTTAAAAAAAAAATTTGTACTATTTTAAGCATTGGAACAATATTCGATAAATTTTAAATTAAAAACCAGGATAAATTTAAAAAACCAGTGGCAAATAAGACGAGCGAAGCATCAAATTCATTAAATGCTATTTATTTGGCTGCTTTACGTTCAATAAGTATTTACAAGATAATATTCGTTTAACATCGATTGACTAATCAAATATTATGATTATCCCGACCAAAAAACACAAGCTTTTAAGACCGACATCCACTCTCGCCTCGTTTTTGTCTTTAGGAACTGTCATATTAATCATATGATCCAAAATATGATCAAAAAATAAAACGGAAATTTAAAGATACCCTACAAGATATCCACCAAAACCTTAATAATAATTTTATATACGCCAACATGAAAATGGGAGGTTTAGGAATAGTCCCCGGTATTGAGTATTGGCTACTTAATTAAAATACTTAACTCGAGAGACTTAAAAATAAGGGAATTTAAAGATAAGTAATATCACTCAAGGTAGATTCCCAAACCAAATTTATTAATATAGTTTTATCTTCAAGCAAACCTCATCTGGCACACACTAAGATGGGACTCTGCGACAATACAATATCACTTATGATTCTCGACTGTAAAACTGCTTCATGACCAGATGGCATAAAATACACGAAGCTAAAAGATAACACTCTGTTCGATCTGCTCCCGAATAGAACAATGCAATCAATCAAAAGTTAAAAAACGTAATGGTGCAATTAGCTTTACTTAAACACGGCCAAGATACTGAGGAAATAATAGCAGCAAATAATGAAGATGAATTACCAATCCTATCAAATAATTTTTACATAATACCAATTATTCCCAATTATATGAATAATCCTCAAAACGGAGGATATCAAACACAAAACTGAATTGTAACCAGTAAATTTTTTTAAATTTTATTAATCTTTATATTACAACAACAATAATTTTTACCAAGTGCAATACCAGAATGATTATGTCCTAAGGGGATTAAATCTATGAACTGGTTACTATAATTAAAACTATTGAAGAGGTGCCACTGCGCCTGCACCAGTTCCCCTAGAAACTGCAGATGAGGTACTCCTGTAACGGAATATTCCTGAAACCAATCTACCGTCGAATCGAATGGACGAAAGACAGGCACCATCACCACAACACCGATGCGAAAACTGCGAAAGAAAATTCAGTACCAAAGTAGGCCTTCAACAACATAGAAGAAAGGCCCACACCAACGAGTTTATGAAGGATAAGAAAAAGCAGCACCATTAAGAAAACTTCGATGGACATAAAAAGAAATTATCATTGAAGCGGAAATCAGAATCAGCGACTGTAGACCTATTGAAGACCAACGAAATATGGACTACGCTTGAATGGAGATAAGCACAGCAGAGATATTCCTCGCGATAAGATGAATGGGGAAGACTGCTCCAGGACCAGGTGGCATAAAATATACGAAGCTAAAAGACAATATTCTGTCAACGGCAATTCTATTCAATACATGCCTACTGACAAGCTTCCTGCCACCCCCACTAAAGAAAGCGAGAACCATTCTAATACCCAAACAAGAAAAGCCAGGTATCCTCGATTATATACCATTAACAATCGCCTCTGTGGTGACAAGAGTGTTCCACAGTATCCTAGCAAAGAAACTAGACAATAATGCCCTATTAAACCAGCTACAAAGTGCCATACCAGAATGATTATGTAAATAATTTCCCATAGCTAAATTGAATTGATTCATTTATTGATTTTTAGATACAAATAATTATGCTTTGAATAATAATAATTTCAACCCAATGTTATATTTAATTAACGAAAATCAAACACCAACCATTGATAATGAGAATGTCTTTGACAACCATAAATGTTAGTTTTTATCGATTTTTATAATTATTGGATAAGATCCCTTGCAATTTTCGCAATGCTTACGGATGGGTACTATGTTATGGTGGTGCACGAAGAATGGAAAGGGTAAAAATAAATTTCCCTAAAAACTGTTATCAGCGCAAGGGAATAAGAAGGGATAAGGAATCCCCTTAGCAAGGGTGACAAAAGGTCAGCGCGGGATCGATATAATTTCATGGGCTGCTAGAACCGACTTTATGCTTATATGAACTTATCTGGCATAAATCGATCTCTGCAAAATCAATATTACATTAATTATGTTTACTGACATCCAGACATTTTGTGTACTTTTTGTCTACCTTGGGTTGACTCTTTGGGTTTCGGTTTCGGCCTTGCGTGTGTGTTGACAAATAATTTGATCAATAATTTGGCTATTAAATTTATCGGCCGAAATCAGATTTATCAATATAAATATATTAATAGGGAAATTCAATTGATACAAAACAGCATTGGAAATTTAGCATTAATTAATACAGAGCTGACTAAATTGGATCAACTAGAGTGGAGAAAATGATTATTAATGAGACTCAGCAATCACAAATGGAAACATTACTCGGCCGATATAGCCAATGATAATAAAATTTCAGCATTTTACTAATTGCAATGCTTTCTCAAAACCGAATAATAATTATTTCAAAAGCTTCCTCAATGTAATTATTGAATAAATATTTACATTTTGTCCTAGATATTTCTCACCCGGCTTACGTTGGTCATAATAATGCTAATTGATGATGACGCAATAAAGGGAAAACTATCTATTTAAAGTAGATCACAAAGTAACAATAAAAGCTTAAAATAATTGAAATTCAAAAAGAAATTTATCCCATGCTATTCAGACATTATTACTAATTTACCGCCATTTTGATTTCATTGTTGTAATATTGTCTCGGTGCTGCTGCTAATTGCCTCCAGCTCCCGTCAAATCCATCAGCAGACCTTTTATCAATCAATTTTGCAATCTGGGAATAAATTAATAATTAGTAAAATAGATTGACAACGAATATTACTTCAACTATAATATTAGCATGCAATAATTTGAAAATTATTAAAAAATAAATGAATAATTAAACAACTTATAATTTAAACTGAATATTTGAAAATAATTAAGAAAAATGTTTGATATCTGTTTATATCTGTAAGAATAAAAATTTAATTTCTCACTAAATTTTTACAATTCGTTTTTTATTTTTCCAATTTGACGGATTTGCATTATAAATTTTATTTTCTTTTTATAAATTTTAAATATTAATTTAGCAAACGTTTATTTTCAAGTTGTCAAAATTAAATGTAAAGTTTCCGATTTAAAAGAAAAACAAATACATCAATTAAACACCCAAAGGGCATCAGGCTATTATTTCTGAGGTTATTGTGAGCATAGGCGTTACTAATTCCGGTTCTTGCCGACCCAGTTCGTGTTAGGATTTGTTCCTGATCAGGTGGCAATTGTTCTCTTTGCCGCACGAGCTCCATGCAAATCTTATCTTTCGGCTGTAAATGAACGATCTCGGCATCTCTCGGTTGGATAATCTCGTTTTATGACTCAATCAATTTCCAGTTTAAGTCCACCTCCTTTTGCGGTTCCAGTATTATTTGTAGTTGAATTTTGTCATCTTCTAGGCACGTCCACGTTAGCTCCATCTCCGATGGCACCGCCGTACTAGAGGCCCTGCTCGTTGTTGTTGCTGGACTGTCTTGTCTTGGTGTCTTGGAACGTCTATTTTGAATTTTTCTGACAACTGTAGAGTATGGTCCACTAAAACATTCAAATAATTTTTGTTGCAAGCAAATGGATGTCAATAATTATGGTAATGTTATGAATTGATAATAATTAAAGAGATAAAAATTTTAGGACATGTGATAAACGAGGAAGGAATACATACTGGTGACAATAAATAATCCTTTTCATCATTAATTACTTAGCTCGGTCTAATTTCGGGTTCATCGAGATGCCGTTAGAAGGCTTCTGCTCCTCTTATTAATTTTCTGGTCCCTTAACTTCCTTTTCATCATTAATTACTTAGCCTATTTTGTATATTTCAATGAATTACTTCAAAAACAATAAAAGCATTTATCATATTATTACACACTACTATCAGATTTGTCTTATTTCATTTTTTAGATTTTATTTGTTGGAGTTGTCTACGTTCTCTTTCGGCTCTATCCAGTGGTGTTGTGCTCATTTTTTTTACCGGAACGCGTATATATAATTATATAGACAGGGCCGATCCTGGGTAGGCGGCCGCTCTTTACAGTCTCATGTCCCAAATTTGACGACGGGTTGAATTGGTAATGTTACATAAACGGTTCCCATTCCCTTCCTACCAGAAATCTATGGGCCAAAAATTATGTTTTACTTTATCATACGATTAATTCATTTGCTACTCTTATTTCACCTTAATATTTACCAAAATTTAGATAAATGTTTTGTAATTCCAATTTATTAACTTGAAATAAATTAAATAATCAACTTACTAATCTATACTATCCTTGTTACACTTAACTAAGAAGCTCATTTATTTAATAGTAAATTTTATAGTTTAAGACAATTTCGGTAATTTAATATGATAATTAATTAATTTTTACAATTTCATATAAGAATAAAAAAAAATAAAAATTATTCAAGACAAGAAACATTTATTTCTCCATGTATTCTAAATGCTGCAGGGCGACTTCTGCTTGGTGCTGGATTTCTCTAGCCCAATTTCGACCGGGTTCTCTTTTTATTGCAAGGCTCGGAATCTCTACCTCATCGTCCTGCATCAAGTTTCGGTAAGACCACTCCTTGCCACCGTAGGTGGATAGCGTATAGGCGTGATCACAGAGGGCTTGGCGGTATTGTGTTGCGAACTGACCTGAAACCGTTAGAGTATTTCGGGAGTCATCGGACCAATCGATTTGTGTTGAGTTTGATTCTAGGTGATAATATTATTGAAACAGATTTAGTTTGAAATGTAAATTAATGAAAGATCTTCTATAATGATCAATCAAATATATATTCTGCCGTTTTTAAATAAATCATCTATTTATGACTTTAGAAAAGGAAAACCATGTTAATTTCTTCGTTTGTGATACACCTGGCTGTAATCTGGGTCGGCTTCCACTAAAGATCGGTCAACTTTGGTTCGTTTCGGGTTCCTTCCTCTAGTAATTTTGTTGCAGATATCATTTGACATTTTTAAATATATTTGATAGTTATATCATTGGTACGTATTTATATCATTACTAACCGGGTTATGGTTGAATGCGTTCGATAAACAATGAGAAATTCCGCTCGATGATGGTCATAGGTAATTTTAAATTGTGTTTGGTAAATTGGATAGTTGTTCATTCTTATGATTTGAATCACACGCTACATGACTGAGACTGAGTGAATGTTTAAACTTATTCATTGTGTTTATTTATATTTGCATTTCAGATTATCAATGTCAATTCTATTTTCTATTGGTAATTACAATCATCATGACGAATTTTCTTCGTCAATTCATCGCCGCAACTGATATAAATAAACAGGGGAAGCCGCATGCATTCAGTTTTTCGAGATAATCAGAGATGCACGGAATTTGGGTTAGCAGTGTTATCTATTATTCAGGTATGTGAATATAATTAGTGACTAGAAATTAATCCTGTTTTTTCCTTTAGATTTATTCGTTTGCCTGCTAACCAACTTTGATGGTTAAATCGAGCGTGAATTTCTACGAGTACTTGGCCAGCAATGTCTACTTCGATGAAACCTCGGCCATCTGCCTTATAATGCCGGACTTATTTTAATATAGTTGAGTTCTCTTCGGCTCTTCGAAATGATTGTTTGCCATTATTCCAACATTTTTCACGATACGATTTCAGATTGATTTTTATTTGCATTCAGTTTGACTTTTGGTTGAGGTACTAATTTATGTTTTGAACTTATGATAATTTTGGCAAGCACTATTTAATAAATTGATTTTGTTGAATATATTTTTTGATTAAATTATTATATAATTCTTTCGATAATTTAGGAAATCATTTTATTTGTTGAATTGATTAAATTTATTTTTAAATAAAGTTCGAATCTATTAATTAATTCTGTCTAATATATTTATAAAATTTATGTCCTCTAATTTTTATCAGTATCGGGTGAAAATATTTATGTGAAATGGTCCTATCGTGATTATGGATTTATTTTACTTTAGAATAAGAAAGAATATTAATAAATTCTTGACCGTCTCATCGATCTCAATAACCCCCTCTCTCTTTATCCAATATTTGGCCTTAAGGAGTGCATATGTTGATGTTAGATTTTATGAGTGTCCAGTGGATTACTCAGTGTAAGAAGTTTAGCCGATGTGTGGTCTGAATTTTAGATCGAATTCTCACTGCCCCTAAAGGTATAAAATCATTTGACGTTCGAGTCCGTCGTTACGTACGACTAGACCCTCACGGGAACGAGCTATAGGCAGATGAACCGCACTTACACCGCTCGGTAGTCATGTGATATTTTAATAAATTGCTATTTGTGGTTGTGGGCCGGAAAACTTTCGGCATAATGAAAAAATTCATCTACTCGAACTTGTATAATTGTTTTCATAAACTCATTTTTTTAATATATACATTGGTTCCATATTAAATTCATAGCATTCTCTCGTCCTCACTTCGATAATTATCCGATAGTACTTTGTTGATAGTATTTCCAGACGTTCGTTCCTGAAGATTCGCTATACAATACAAATTTTTCTGATAAAAAACGCCTTTGCTTTTAACAAGAAAAAGTGGTGGCTTACAAGTGATTAAATTCTGTGAAAATGAATTGGTATATAAACCTGTTTTGTGACCCTAACCTTGCATGTTCTTTTTGATGCATTTAAACAAAATTGACCTTGATTTTAATTGTAATATCTAATTCTTATTTTGTCAATTTCTATATTAAAATGAAAAATTTATTTTATTTAATTTTTTAATAGATATTTCTTATTGAAAATATTTCATTTTATTCGTTTCTTGCTAACCTTATTGAATTGTTCATTTTTCGGTCTAATCTTTATGTTATATTGTTATTTTATGTTAATTTCGTCCTGATCTTGGTGCATATTTGTCATTATTTTGATTATATACTGAATTGTATTTTTCTCATATTATAAGGTTGTTTATTTGATGTTTATGGGCCTGATTTTAAATCTGCATTGTTGTATTTGCGTGCTATTTCCAATCCATTTAAACAAAATCAAGTCCTGGCCCAACATTTATTTTAAAACTTTAATTAATCTTTCAATTTCAATTATTATTTTGAATATCAATGCTTTTATTGACTTTCATTTTGTTTTTGTAAATCTTGTTAAACCCCAACAAATAATATATATTTACTTCTATCAGTAATCAGCAATAATAATAAATTCATCAGAGGTATATCGAAATCAAATCTTTTGCCGGAGAACGCATTTATCAAATTTTTTAGTCTTTTTATATATGTTTTATGTTAGTATCTTTTTTATTGGTTTTTATAATTTTTTTATATAGTAAACTTTTAATTAAGATGATTCTGATTGGACGCACAAGCGTTATTTCAAGTATAAATAATGAAATTTGTAAATTATTTTCATTTTTCAGATGAAAGGACGTAACAGCTAAAAATACTCGAACAAGAAAAGATGTAAATTTGAAGCCTGTTCACATATATCACGGTCATAGAATGTACTTAGAATGAACAAGTTTTCCTTGCTTCTTACAAAGTTTCGTATCAAATAGCCAGATGCAGTCAGCTGCAATTGAAATTGTACAATTAAAATTTTTATATTACTTGGATAAGTATCTATAGTATTCAAATTTCCAAACTCTATTATTATTATATCTAGTTTTTTAAATTATCTCTATTATAATTTCTATTTATATTATTACTATTACTGTCTTTAATATTAGAATAATTTTTATTATTATGTTTAAGATTATGTTTATAATAGTATTATCATTATCCTCATTTTTATTATCATGCTTTTCTAATTTAGCGAAAGTATTGTTTGGAGTTTGTATACTTTGGGAACTTTTATTCTCAGAATATGCAATATCCTTATATTGTATCAATCTGCCTTCTACATATGCCACTTCATTAAATGCAAAAAATTTTATTAATATTATTATTAATATTATTATTATTATTATTATAATTATAATAATTATAATTATTTTTATATATTATTATTATTATTTCAAAAGATAATTATCAGAATGATCTGAAAATTTGTGATAATAGTAAATAAGTTATGCTCAATAGGATTTCGCTAAAAAAAATTTCGTAAAAAGTCCCTCCGAAAAAAATTTGAACCCATTACATCGGATCGTCACTCTGACACTTTTACCACTGTGCCAACCATGTTCGAGAATTAATTTAAAGATTTTTTCACACGTGTTCAAATTTTAGTAGTTGATCATCCGGAGTAAATTAATTTAATCAATTTTTTAAAAACTTAAATTTTGAAAAAATGAAATAATTTGACCAATAATTATCCGAACGTTCTAAAAATTTGCATGTTTATGAAAGCCGCTATGCTAAATCAGATTCTGTCAAAATAATGTTTAAAAAAAATTATAATAAAATAGTCTAAATCAACTGATGGTAAGTTTCTTTTATTATAAATTGATGTTTTAATTTATGTGTTTAGAAATGGCTATGCAATTCCTTTTTGAAAGGATTTATCTCATATCCTGAACCAGGGGAAAATATGGTATTCTGAGTCCGGAGGTTGTTACATACAGAATCTTTGAGGCGATTGGTATCAGCGTTGAAAAGAGTCTTATGGAGTACAAAGGAAACATTATTATTATGTGACATCTCAGACGATGGCCCTTAACTCTCCCGTATGCTGTTGGGAACGGTGAAATTATTATAATTATTAACTTTCTTTTAGCAAGTACAACGAATGAGGAAACAATTATAGTAGCAATCGAATATTGGCATAAAATAATAGAATGTTTTATTTTATGTTTTTAGAAATGGCAATCCAATTCCTTATTGAAAGGATAATTCTCTCATATCCCGAATTATGGAAAAATATGGTATTCTGGGCCCGGATGTGGTCACATACAGAATAATTGAGGGGACTATCGATAGCGGTATGATTATTATTATTTTTGTAAATTTGTAGAACTTTAAAATGTTTAGAACCTGGAAATATGCCACCACCAGCTTGGATGCAACAAATCATGAACAATGTTGACTAAAAGTTCACTGCCCAGAACGATATGATATTTTTTTCTATTGTTTATGAATAATAGTTTGTGGAATACAGGGGAGGGTCTCAGTACGGATCCGGACCATACTGAGCGTTTAAATAATATAGCGAAAGCAACTTTAAAGCCACAACAAAGGCTTGGTGATTTTGAAGTTAATGAACAAAATGGTGCTGTCCCGAATACAAATAATGTTATTGAAGAAGATGGACAAAATTGATGGACAAAATGGTGATCCCATCAATCAAATTCCTAATGTATTAATTCAGATGAGGAAACAAATTTACAGTATAAATAGAGAAGTGAAAGGACTGAAACGGGATATGATATGTGTAAAGAAAGAAGTGTGCAGTGTAAAAAGAAGAGCATTGAATAAAAAATAGTTTTCTAAGTGTCGTATTCCAAATAAATTATTACAGTGACTAAATTATGAGTTTTTAATACCCGGTATTCTACATGAAGTGCATTTGGAAGAAACCAACGTGATCTTGGTGATGACCCATGGGTGGCTGTTCGATACAATCATCACAATCAACTCCGCCCTGCTGCTGAAGATGAACCGCCACTTCTCAACAACACATAGCATAGATGACATACTTCATCTAGCGATTGAGGATACTGTAAAACCTTTAAAGTTTGACCTTCATCCCACCCAAAAAATTCAAGTCTAAAAGACCCACATCCACTCTCGCCTCGTTTTTGCCTTTATGAAATGTTACATTAATCATATGATCAGTTTTAAAAAAATGACCCAAAAAATTGTAGAATCATAATTGACATTCAAAATGCACCGGGCAGAAATAATCTGCTCGGATGTTGACATTATTTGAAACTAAACTCGAGAGATACAAAAATGAGGGAATTTATAGTTAAGGAACTAATAGCAATTACCCAAGGGAGATTCCCAAATTAGGCGGCAGACATTGACTTATTTCTCAAAATGCTTAACTCTGAGATTAAAGGGGGGGGCGGGAATTTGCACCTCCTTATGTTGTTTTTTATTATAATAATTGTTAAAGTTATTATAGGCATCATAATTTTCGTTCTGGTGTTTGTAATTAATTGAGGTATAATTAATTAGTTCTAGTATAGTCATTACAATTTTTATTGTAATTCTTATTAGAATTATTGAAGTATTTTGGAATTTGATTGCCCTGGGGATTTTTGTTCACAAGAAAAGAAGTCATTAACTACCTTGAAATACTACTACGAACCGACAAAGAGGAGTAATGGCTAACAACAAAACTTACGGAAGCAACAACACTTATGGTCAATAAGAAATGAAAATCAATACCACAACAACAAAGATCTCACTGAAGGATGGAGACCAATACTTGAAGCCTTCCTTTCAGTGACTGTAAGGCCATTGAAGACAACCAAAAAATGGACTACGCTTTAATGGAGATAAGTACAGCAGAAATCTTCCTCGCAATAAGAGCTATGAGGAAAACTGCTCCAGGACCAGATTGCATAAAATACACGAAGCTAAAAGACAACATTCTGTCAATGGAAATCCTATTTGACTTTTGCCTATTGACAAGCTTCCTGCCACTCCCATTAAAGTAAGCGAGAACCATTCTGATACCAAAACAAGAAAATTCACGGTATCCTTGATTATAGACCACTCACCATTGCCTCTGTGAAGCAGAAAGAATAGGAGTACCACCAATGTTGCTTGAATACATTTCCTTTTGTTAAATACTCAATTCAAGAAGAGGAGTCAGAAAGTGAGACCCTCTACGTAAAAAACAGTAAATTCGCAACAAACAAATTCAACCGCAACCAGTACGACCAGCCGATATTCTATTTGTTTGCTAAGGATTTGTCTTGTTTAAAAAAAATATAATTCATAAATAAATTTTTATTTAACTTTGGTAGATTATCTCTATTATTAAAATTCATATTGTTATTTCTATTATTATAGTTATTATAGTTAACTTATTATTATTATGTTTACCATTATTGCTATCAGTATTATAATTTTTATTTAACTTTTGATCAGTATTATAATTTTATTAATTATGGTTATCAGCAATACAACAGCAATACAAACACTAAGACCAATGATACAAGAAAAGAAGTGTGGGGTTAATGGTTTCGTTAACCTTGACCCCAGATGTAAATATTTGCTTGCCCCAATGGTTACCCGTCGCTAGGCAACGTTGGTGATGTAACCATAGGTTTTGAGGTCGCGAAAGGTGAGCGCCACTTTCTAACTACTTTGGCCCTTCCCCAAACTGAGTTCAACGCACTACCCTTAGAAGGTACGTGTGCGATTTTCGTTTTCTGGTCCCTTACTAATGTATCCGATGTCTTTGTTTCGTATTTGCAAGCACTTCTGAGTTTCAACCAGGAAATTTTATTACTACTAGTTACATAAATCTCAAATAACAATTCGCTAATATTTATTGAACAACACGGCAAATGGTTATCACAGGTTTATACGCCTTTAGTTTGGGCCGCTGGACGCTTAGCGCGCTCAGATTTTCCCAGCCGGCGTTTGGTTAGTATGTTCGTGGACGTGGATAATGTCACCACATCCCTATAGGCTCGTTGCGCTGGGGCAAACACTAAGGGGTAAGTCACTGCCGCGCCCTCCTGGCACGCTGACAGCACTACTTCAAGACCCCGTATTTGTGTTTTACAGCCTCAATCTTTTGGTATAGAGCTTTCACTCTCTTCGGCTCGACCCATGTCCCCTTGATCTGTTGGATTTCTCGGGTGATCTGTAGGAGTTTTTGCTGCAGTTCTCGATTGGTTGCGTGAGCTCTATCTAATTCCGGTTGTAATTCGAGCTCTTAAAAATTCAGAGAGCTCACTGACACCTGTAGTGCGTGATATGGCTAACACAAGTGTGAAAAAACGTGAGATAATAAACTAATCATAGTTAGCTTTTGCACAATGTAGCATTTATTCAACACAGGCAACGTTTATGATTAATGATAGGCCGGATATGCATTTTGTATTTTAACTTTATTGTAGTTCTTGCAATGTGATGTAATTAATGATTTAGGCATTTTTCTAAATTATGGAGTGTCCATTTACTTATGACTATACTTCGTATATCAGTTTTAATTTCTGCACTCATAGTTCAAGTATTCATAGAAATTCATATTTAATGTTTTGAACTTGAAATTCTTTTTACTTGTTTTGCGCTTCTTCTCATTATAATTCCCTTTATAATTCATCCGTTGATTATCGATTGATAATTACTGTAAATGAACCTCTATACTTTGGTTTTAGTTTATGGTAAGCTATAAAAGGTTTAGGAAAGGGCTAGCTCCTAGGTTGGATAGTTGAGGATGTCTCATTTCTAAAATAACAAATTCTAATCAAGTTCGATTTTTCCTTTTTTTGTTCGCGGGAAGTTAGTTAATTCATTGAGGCAATGTATCATTTAAGTCGCACTAGGGGGTTTTCCTCATTTATCGTCTTATAAATCAACAACAAAAAAATTATAATAAAATATGAGAACAAAAAATTTTTATTTCAAGTATCCAATTTAGTTACGTGACAAAATTTCAATTCCATCGTGGGCCGTGGCGTTCGCGTGCGTCAAGGTTGTCGCGGCGATCTCCGATGAGCTTTCCCTCGTCTCTCAACTCTCTTGGTAAGATGCGTCGTGGAATTATCACATTTATGCCCGAAA
Source organism: Schmidtea mediterranea (assembly GCA_022537955.1). Lineage (NCBI taxonomy): Eukaryota > Metazoa > Platyhelminthes > Tricladida > Dugesiidae > Schmidtea > Schmidtea mediterranea. The sequence continues at coordinate 327,626,322 of CM039679.1, forward strand.
TTCCTTCTCGTAACTTCGGATCGTCTAATTCGTAAAAGACGTTGTAGCGGGGGGCATACCCATCAGCACTCGGTATCTTGCCCGCCGCAATATCCGCGTTGACCTGTCTCAGATATCGCTTGGCCTGCTCCAATTGCTGGTTTGTCTCTTTCTGGTGAGCTTCGAGGCGAGCCAACAAGTACTCAGCTTGGCCTCGCATCTCCCTGGCCAGGTTGACGTTGAACGTTTTGCTGGATTAAACTCTTGAAAATTCTATCAAATTGTAAACAATACTTTTACATAACATAATTTTCTTTATGCATCATTACTGCGACTGGTGAATAGATTTTTCTTCAGTGACCAATTTGTAACGTAGTATCTTATAAATCAGGGGTGGGCAACCTTTTTTGGGCAGGGGGCCGTATGAAAATTAAAATAGTTTGAAGGGCCGCATGCTATTTTGTTTCAATAATCAAGAATTCTAAGCCGGATCAGACAATAAAATTAACACATTTTGAGCAAATTAAAAAACTTGTATTTCCACACTTTTCTAAGCTTTTCTAATCTCACATAAACGAAAAAATATATTTATTAATTTATATTCATTATTTTATCATCAATTCTACCATACAAATGACAAAGAGAAAACCTTATTCTTTCGAGAAAAGTCTTGGACTCATTAAATATGCTGAAGAAAATAGTAATAGAACAGAAGGAAGAACGTGTTCTGTACTCGAAAGTTTCATTAGGGTATGCTGAAAAGTTAAATCGTCGTTGGAAGTAATATACAAGAGAAAGCAGGGGAAGAAAACGTTAATTAGAGCTAGAAGACCTTGACAGAGATTTTCGGGTAAAGGGGTTTCAATCTGTTTCAATTTGGTACCCAGAAATATAGAAATATAGAAATACGTCCAGAAATATAGAAAATGATTTAAGAAGAGACACTCAAAATAAAGCACATTCAAATCAAATTCTATATCCAACTTATGCAATTTGTTGAAAATGAGAAATAACTCCACTTGTCCAATTGGAGGTTCCAGATTTATTCAGTAAACCGAGAATGATATTCAAAGGATATTTTATTCCAATAAGAAATTTGCCAAAACAACGAATAAGAAAATCGCCAAAATAACAATTAAAAAAACTGTCTAAAAAATAAAAAGAATTCATTAGTCGCACACACACCACGCACACACACACATATATATATATAATCAAATAAATAACCATGTTCAATTCATATCCTATTATATTTTTAATATTATTGAATTAAATTTGAAGATTTTGTTTAAATAAACATATATTTTGAAAACAACCAAGTAAAAGAAAAGATCAATCAGAGAAGAAGAAGCAAAATGCGAAAGTTTTGTTAAATTTTATGAGTGATCGGTTCCTATTTTAGGTCGAAATATTTCATTTTATGAATAAAAATTGTTGAAAATGTCGTACATAGTTATTTATTTAAATTATATTCATATAAATTATTCCGCTCTAGACAAATAAAGATTTCAAAGTTTATATTTTACTTAAAATGAAATATAAAATATTTCGACCGTAAATCGATCCTGATCACTCATAACCAAAATTTAACTAGACTTTAGGTTTCTCCAATTCTACTGGGTGATAAATATTTTCTTTCACTCAACTGTATTCAACAAATATATTTATTTAAACAAATTTCCCAATTTTTTTTCAAATTTGATTTACCAATATTATAAATTTAATAAATCCGAACGAATATTGTAAAAATTGGCTAACATTGTTATATAAATTTTATTTATATAAATGATTCCGCTATCGATTAAAAAAAGATTTTAAAGTTTTAATTATTATTAATAATAATAATAATTACATTGAAACTCATTTAAAAATTGAAGTTTGCATTATATACAATGATTTAATGGGGGAAAATTTTAAACAAAAATGTCAAAACAATTCATGAATATCAACAATATATACAAATAGTCTTACAGGTAAAGCCAGTGAAATAGATTTCAGCACTTGGAAGGACTCGTTGAATATTTGCTGACAAACATTACTGGACATTTGGAATGCCAACTGGCAATATTGAGAGTGCGTGAGAGACGTAATGAAAACAGATGAATAATCGTCCAGTGTAGTACACCTTAAAACATTTATAAAATCTTCATTTATAGGTCGAAGGAAACTAGTCCAATTCAGTTGTAAAAAATACTGTAATAGGAGTATCTTATTCGGTAAGAGCAGCTGGCTTCCAGACTGAAATTATTACTGATCCAGTATTCAAATAAAACAAACTTTTCCTCAAACTTTACGATTAGAGCACCAACCCATTAGTAAGGAATTGTTTTAAAGGCTCTGGAATTCTCTGAACGATACAACAAAATTTGAGATTTCCAATAGCATTTTCTTTCAGTATAATTGTTAGGCAATATTTGTAGATCTAAAACCAGGGAATGTCTTTTTCTCGCAAGCAATGGATCTAGTTTGGGCATTTGTTTCCAAAAAGCCTGTCTAATCTATGTTAAATAGCACGTGTACGCAAAAGTCACCTTCTTCAATAAAAACTCCTGATGTGTCAATAAAAAAAGAGACTTCCTACCCAATACTAAAGAAGTTGCAAACTGATTATAAATTGTATTGAAGTTGTCAATTTATTGTTTTGCAAGCGTTTCGTATTTTGAATTATATGTTATAGGTTTAATTTGAAGTTTTCTTATGTCGAATTCTATGCTGATATAACTATAATCGGAAAATCTCTAGTTTTTTAATCTTGATATAAATTATTTGCCTTTGTAAGTAGGGCATCCAGCAACAGGATTTCGGTTATTTTTCTCATCAAACAAAAATATTTATTTTATTCTCAGGATATTTTGACTTATTTAAAAGTTGTAGTTGTATTATTTTTAACATTATTGCACAATATCTCTTCTC
>CM039679.1:327629238-327662725 GCA_022537955.1 Schmidtea mediterranea
TTTGCATTTATCTATAACATTGACATAATTCTAATCTAGTTCGGGAGAAAATTATTCATTTCTATGGTAATTATTTCGCTGTTGAAATTTGAAAAATATTATTCTTGTTGAAGATTGAGTGTTTTTATTCCAGTTCTTTATTAAGGTCTTGCGCGTTGTTTTTGTTTGTTTTAATATTTTTTTTACAGCTTACGGTAACATATTTAGCAGCCAATGAGCACTCATTTACCCTCCAATGTCCCCTATATGTATCGATAATATTGAGTTCCAGCTCCTGCCGTTCCGCACGCCGGAGCCTTACGGGCACGAATATTGGCCGATTTTACCCGAACTTACACAGTTCGAAGTGTGTTTATTTTATTCTTGCGTTATTGTTTTGGCGTAGGCCACCAAAAATAAAATAATAGAAAATAAATTACCAACATGAATTAGGCAAACAGGGTGCTCTACGCCATAAACTGTATATTTGGCATGCATATAAACAATTTTAAATCGGGCAGTCGATACATAAACCAAAATAACATAACTGTAGATTAACAATCTGAAAATATTGGCTTGCAACAACTGTAGATTATAACCTGAAAATATTGCTCAAAACATAACTGTTAGCATTAAAATAACCTCGAACAATTATTGCTACAAAAATATAACTGTAATTACATATAATAACCTGAAAATATGGCTACAAAAGATACACTGTAGATAATAACCTGAAATTATTGTACCAAATATAACTGTAGATTAATAACCCTGAAAATATTGCTACAAAACATAACTGTAGATTAATAACCAAGAATATTGCTACAAAATAACTGCTAGATAATAACCTGAAAATATTGCTACAAACATAACAAAAACTGTCAGATTAAATAACCTGAAAAATATGCTACAAAACTAATAACTGTAGATTAATAACCTTGAAAATATTGCTACAAAACCCTTAAACTGTAATTAATAAACCTAAAATATTGCTACAAAAGATAACTGTAGATTTCAATAACCCTGAAAATATTGCTACCAAAATATAAACTGTTTAGATTATTAACCTGAAAATATTGATAACTGTAGATTAAAGATCTGAAACATTTATCTGAAAAAAATCAAAACAAAGTAAGATTAAAAAATGGTGCATCTTTAAATTGGCGTTGAAATTAACTACAAAGTAGTAGTTGAAAATTTGGAAAACACATCAGTATTTTTATACTATAATTTGGCGTCAACGTTGCGGTGTTTTTTTTTTTATTGCCGATTATAAACAAAATTCGACTTTGAAATTATTTTCGTTATCTAATTAAATTTTGTATTTATTTCCTTAATTTAATTATAATTTATTTTTAACATTTTATTTAAATAATCTTATTCAAACAAAAAATATTTTATTTTTTCATTTAATTCGATTAATTTCACTTTTATATAAAGGTATTTTACCGGTTCGAATTTTCTTGTATTATGTCTATTTTTTATGTAATTTCGTTGCGGTTCTTGATGCATTTTGTATTTATTTATTTTACTTTTATGTTTTGATTTACTTATTTATTATATTCTCTCAGATTTTAAATGTTTAGTTGGGTGTTGTCTATTGTATTTTAAGTTATCTTGGGCTGGTTTTCGTGCTGTATTACTGATGCATTTAAATTTATGAAATATTATTTTATGGTATTAATTGTTATATGTTAAATCATAAAATAGTTTCAATATTTGTGTAAAGGTTTGATGATGTTAAGAAAATGTATATAAGTTTCTCTCGCGTTTTTGATGGAAATATATGTGTGTTGTTTTACATATAAGAAAACACTATGGACAATGTTTAAGAATAATTACATTGTCAATTATGATTATCATGGGGTTAGAATTTGATTAAGTTGTGAGAAAGGTTGTTACAATTTAAAAAAAAACCCTGATTAATCTTGTAAATAGATTCTCATTACTTTGGAAGAAATTTAAAAATAAGACCTTTAGCAATTGGTAAAGAAAATATAGTTATTGAGTAATACTTATTAAATTTACCAAAGTTTATTTTTTGACAAGCGTTGATATATCTTTAAAAAATTTGTTAGTACTTGAAATAAGAATTTTTTAAAAAAAAAGTTTCAACACAGTAGCAGATGTAAAGAAAATAGTTACTTATCAGTTAATTAAATTAACTGAGTTGTAAAATAATTGAAAAAATTGTTAGATATTTTAAAATTTTAAGATTGTTAGGTAATTGTTGGAATGAAAATTAATGTATGTTATCAACAGCTCATAGTTTTAATCTTACAATTTCTCTTCTACTGCACTGGAAATAATCGTAAATATTTAAAATTATTCAGAAAATGTCACATAACAACATAAGTAATGGGTAACATAACAGTTTTTAAATACTAATGAAATTTTAGTTTTTTAATTAAATTATAAAGGTATAATAATAGGAAATCAAATAAATATTGATACAGGTGAATCGATCATTCTTAGAACTGATCACCCGTATCGTGATATTTATTCAGATTCCAATAATATCATTAAAATTAACAAAATCTTATTTTCATATTTCTTGATAACCCTTATCAATGAAAATATAGTCGATTTCACTACAGTATACACTCTTCTGGACATTGATTATCCAACGAATAAATCACCATACAAAATATCATATCACCTCTTTAGCCTATCGTTTCCCCCTGGGAGATAGATATAAAACTTTACTCTAACAATCATTTCCTTTAATATGACAATCATTCCCAGCATATTCATTATTTTCATAAAAACACCGATCATTATCGATATCACACTGAATAACATTTCTTGAAAATCCCTTAAAAAAATTCCACCTCTTGACCAATCTTTTCATCAAATAACAATTTTTCCAGTACTATTCATATTTTTCATAAAACTCCCAATTTAATAATATTTACCCTTTAAATAACATATTTAATCAACTCACCCTCTTAAAAATGACAACCAACCTTTTCTTAACTTAACTCGGCTATTTGTGTCACTAAAATCAAACGTTCCGACTCCGTGACCACAATCTTTGTCCCATCAAAAAGCACTTCCCCTACTTTACCGATATCATTCATTTTTTATAATCACCTTTTATAACGTACTTAACCAACTCAACCCCTGTAAAATATCAAAAATCTGTTCTTAATCGATCTATTTTCCTTTAAAAGATCATAGGATTCTCTTCAGCATTGTTTCCCTTAAATAACAATTACTCTCAACAAGTTCATTTCTCTTAAACGAACATATTCCAAACTATATTCACATCATTTTTCATAAAAATCACCGACATATCGATATATCAACCGAATAAATTTCTGAAATCCCCTTAAAATAAAATTTCTCTCCTTGACCATCAATTACCTTAAATTATCATAACATTCTCCTCTTAACCAATCATTTTTTCTTAAGATGGACAATATCCGGCTATATTCATTATTTTCATAAATCACCGATTTATATCGATTTTCAACCGAACTAAATTTCTGAAATCGTTTACAATCGCTTTTACAATTAGAATTCATCTCAGTGACCAATCATCTTTCCCCTTAAAAGATCATAAATCTCTTCTTAACAAATAATCTCTTTCAAATGACAATATTTCCACTCTCAAAAGATTACACACATATGATATCTATCTGAACAAATCCCCTAAAAAATATTATAATTCCTATCGTATATTCTCAATTTAGAAAATATTTACCCTTTGAACACAATATTCAACCACTAACCCCTTAAAAATGAACAACAAACTTTTTTCTTAACGATTATTTCCTTAAAATATCATTAAAAATTTACTCTTAACCAATCATTCCATTGAAATAACATTTCGCCCCCAACTGCCCAATCAATATAATTATTTTTTAAAAATCCTACAAGGTAAAATTCTCTTTAGAAATCTATGTTTAACCGACTCTACTCCTTTAAAAATCCATTTTCATTTGATCATATTTACTACTATTTATTCAAACCAATCAATTCCTTAAAAATTATCATAAAAATCTGAGATTTTACCAATAAAAATAAATTTCTATAAAGTGATATAAAATTGTTATCGATACAATTCGGATCACCACAATTTGATTCTGGCAACAAATTCTATCAAATAAAAAAATTCATCAAATGACTAAAATCGAAGTAAAAATTTATGCTTTGCAAATAAATGAAATTATTTGTAAAATCATAAAAGTATATCATATTGCTCATTAAAATTAATCAGAAATCAAGTATAAATTTCAATAAAATTTACCAGTCAACCATAGAGACTATATCAATGAATTTTCATAAAGTATACTGATATCCACACTGAGCATTCCCTTTAAAAATCTCTAAATTATACTACTTTTGTGTTTGATAATCCATGAAATAAATAAAATTGAAAGTACATATTGATCCCCTTTCTTTACACTGTAAAATCAATTAACAATTTTGTTTCACTAAAAATATTTTTAAAAAATTTTTAATTGATTATATCAACTATTTTAAATAGAACATTATAAATTATAATTAAAATATCATTTAGCTATTCAAAATTATGCAGTCAAATTTATTCTAATTGTAAATAATTATGCTTAAATGTGTAGATGTTTTCATTAAACATTGCTTTGATCCTAAAATTTAACTTTTATTAAAATATTCCTAAAATCAAATCAATCTAATAATTACTCAAGAAATTAGGTTTCTAAATTTATAGGATTTACCTAATTCTTCAATAATTTCATTAAAAACCATAATAAAATTCAAAAGATGATAAATTGTACTAACTAAACACCTCGTAAACTAGATTATCACTAAATATCATAAAATTTCCCTTAAAAATCTCCTAATTGATATCTACATAGCCTAAAATTAATTTATTTTTGTTGAGTACAACCTAATTAATTAAATTTTCATTGAAAATAACAAGTTCAACAAATGAATTTTAATTAGTAGAGATTATATATCGTCATAAAGAACAATTTTCAGTGAAGAAGTGCCATTTGGTGAGAGAGAGTACATTAAGTGACTAAAATCGTTGAAATTACCTGAAAAAAGTGGATAGCTAAAGATATCTATAAATAGGATCAACTCGCCAACGGATATACATTAAAAACCTTACAAGGTAAGTGCATACTTTGGAATGGAGAAATATACATCGAAGACGGAAAATATTAATTGAAGAGAACCAATATCGTTGGAAGAGGAACGCAATCATTAAAGTGGAGAAATATGAAGTTGAAAGCTAACAAAGCTATTGCAATGAATCGACGAAATTGCTTATAATAAATTAGGAGCGGTAAAATTTTTCAATGATGAGAGAATTCAATTAAATATTGAGAAATCTTGAAAAATAAAAGGAGTTGAATTATTTACTGATTAACAAATATAACTTAAAAGATGACAAATATTCACGAAAATGAGATTCTACTCTTAAAGAGTGGATGAATTACTATCTTATATTAATGTAAAAACATTCATTAACAATTGCAGTAGATCTTCATCGGTTGACTTATATTCTAAGTACGGGGATATAGTATATATATAAATATATAATATATATATTAATAATGATAATAATAAAAATATTATATAATATAAAAAATAATAAAAATAATATAATAATAATAAAAAAAAAATGATATAATAATAAATAAATCATGATAATTAAAATAATAATAATATTAATAATAATAATAATAAAAAAATAATAATAATAAAAAATAATAATAATAAAAATTAATAATAATAATAATAATAAAAATAATAGTAATAAAAATATTAATAATAATAATAATAATATAAATAATAATAAAATTTTTTGATGAGTCATGGTTTTTGTTTAAATGAACTTGAAAATTTTTGATGACTCATCCAATGACCTTAACAATAATAATAGTAAAAAGAAAAAATAATAATAAAAATGTTGGGCCAGGACACAAATAACCTTGAAAATTGTTTAAATGTATCAGTATTACAACACGAAAACCTAGCACCAAGATAACTTAAAATACAATAGACAACACCAACTAAACACTTTAAAATCTGAGAGAATATAAATAAATATAAAATCAAAAACATAAAAGTAAAATAAAATAAATACAAAATGCATCAAGAACCGAACGAAATTTACATAAAAAATAACATAATAACAAGAAAATTCGACCGTAAAATGACCATTTATATAAAAAGTAAAAATTAATGGAAATTAAATGAATAAATTAAAATATTTTTTGGTGATAAATTTATTTTAAAAATGTTAAAATAATTACTAATTTAAATTAAGAAAAAATAAAAATTTCAATTTGATAACACAAATAATTCAAAGTCGAATTTTGTTTAATCGCACTAAAACTAACACGCAAGTTAAGGCCAAATTATAGGTATATATACTGATATGATTTGACAATATCTTACATCTTAATTTTCAGTATTTGATTTTAAATCGTATTTTGACCACTGGTTGTGAGCAGTTTCACTTTGGATTATTTAATTCGATGTTTTTAATTTGGATAGATTATGAATTTTTAATGGGTGCATTCGATTTATTTAGGAAGGATTGGATTTATGGATTTTTGGATAATATGAATTTTCATTGATTAGTGGATTTATGATTGTTATGGATATTTATGGAATTTGGGATATGGGATTTATCGGATTTTTATGGAATGCATTCGCATTTATTTAGGAATTTTAATTCAATGTTTTTAAATTTGGATGGTTGAATTTATGAATTTTAATGGAAGTAGCGGTAATTTAGCTTTGGTTTTAATAAATTATTATGATGCTTAGAATTATTTTCTAATGTCGAAAATTTCCGGCCACAGCAATACATTGCAAGATAGTAAAATCATAGTACAGTATTCAGATTCGTGTAAGTGCGTGGGAATACCGGCCGATGATCTGTGCCCGTGAAGACCCGGCGTGCGGAACTGCAGGGATCGGAACGTCAATATTATCCGTTATAGAGGAAAGAGGAGTAAGAAGTGCGTCTTTTGGTTACTTCCTCGTTTCTCGATTTCTTTAAAAATCGACTAAAATGATTCTACAATCGGCTCAAAATCTCTAACACCGAGTTAGTCAGTGGGCACTCACTAACTATGAAATGAACATACATAGATCTTAATTGGACAAAAAGAGTAATGGTAGCAGGGGGAAAATTGCAAAATCGTTGGAACACCTTAAAATGAATAGCATTGGAAAAAGACTTGATCCGAACGACTCATAAATCACGAAAAATAATATTTAAATTAAAAATTAGAATAAATTATGGTCCAATTAAAGGAAAAAATAGGCAGAACGCTGTGCCAAATTTTTGGGAATAAGTTAAAACACTATCATAAAAAAAACTATAAAATAAGGGCGGAAACGCTGCTCAAATTTCCGAATCAACTAAAATACTTATTAAACTATAGAAAAATAAAAAGTGAAATGCGGACTCAACGGTTGCGTATAAGATTATTATGAAACTAAAAAAATAGGGCAGGAATGCTGCTCAAATTTTCCGAATTAATTCAAATACTAACAAAATAGTAACTAAAAATGGAATGCGTAAAATAAGGGTGGAACGCTGCTCAAATTTTCCTGAGTCAGTGAAAATACTTTGTCGGAAACCGGTAGAATATGGGATGAACCGAAAAATAAGGGCTGTACGCTGCCAAAAATTTTCGAACCAACAAAACTACTTTGTCTAAATTGTAAAATAAGAATGGTTACGGCTAATGTTGTATATCAAAAAAATTATTTTATAAAGCTGAGGAATGAGAAGGATCCCTACTAAAAACTCGGATAATAATAATTTCATGAAATAATTAATAATAGTAATAATAATAATTAATAATAATAATAATAATAATAATTGATAATGATTGATGCATAGATAATAAGTCATGGTATTTTAGTAACGATGATTTACATAATTATTGATAATAATAATAGTAGTAATAATCATAGTGGTAATAACAATAATATAACGGTTAGTTATAGTAACAAAAACTAATTATATAGGAAATAGTAGCAACAATTAATAAGTCCAATAATATTGATGGCAACAATAATAATGCTTACTAATAATAATGGGAAACATTGTAGTTATAATAGGGATTAAGGGGTGAAAGATATAATGTGGTGTATTTAACATAAAACAATAGGGTGTACAGGCCAAATAATAAATCATCAGCATGGACAAAAATGAGAAGGACCAAGCAAATGACATAACCAATGGAATGATTTATGAAGAGTATAGGTTTAACATTTGACAGAGGATAGGAAATAATGGACCTAAAACAATCAAAATCGAGCACAGGTCTTCTATCGGTATGCTCGTTGGACCCATGGATCGTTCGGTCCAATTATAGCACTAGCAATAGAGCTCACTTTTTGCGACGATCACCCACTCGAACACAGTTCCAACGTATGCTTAGCAACGGGTGCGAAGTTGTTAAGCAAAGGAAATATTTGTATGGGGTTGTCTGGGTAACAACCACATAGTTTCAAAATATCAAAACCTAGAAGCCCACCAAAAATAATAAAATAATAATAATAAAACGTGAACTTATAATAATAATAATAATAACAATAATAAAAATATTATTAATAATAATAATAATAATAGAATTAATAATAATAAAAATATTAATAATAATAATAATAATAATAATAATATAATAATAATAATAATAATATTAATAATAATAAAAATCATGATAATTAAAAAATAATAATAATAATAATAATAATAATAATAATAATATTAAAAAAATAATAATAATAATAATAAATATTATAAATTGTTATAATAATAATAATAATAATAATAATAAAAATATTAATAATAATAATAATAATAATAATTAATAATAATATAAATCATAATAAAAATTTTTGATGACTCATCCAATGACCTTGACCTACTTTTGAATCACGTTGAAAAATTTTGATGAGTCATCCAATGAACTTGAATAAGTCATGGTCTTCGTTTAAATGACCTTGAAAAATTTGATGACTCATCCGATGACCTTCAGTGAGTCATGGTATTTGATTAAATGTCCTTGAAAAAATTTGATGACTGATCCGATGACCTTGAATGAATCATGGTCTTCGTTTAAATGACCTTGAAAAAAATTGATGACTATCCGATGAACCTTCAGTGAGTCACGTCTTTGTAAATGACCTTGGAGAAATTTTGATGAGTCATGGTCTTTGTTCTAAAAAATTGTATTTTTAAACTTAGAAAAAAAAATTTTTTTTCCGGGGACTATGTGAGCTAGAGCCTCTGAGCTAGAGGCCGGTATCCCACTACGTTGTTATAATTAGAATTGTATTATGTAGAAATTTCGAGAAGTATTTTTTAATTAATAAAAATTTTCATTAAAAATTATTTGAATTATTATTGATCATAATTCATTATTGCGGGATTTTATTGTGCTCAGGAGAATTGGGTTTGATTTTTCAGTGTTGGTTCTATTCTAATTCAAGGATCTGATGGGGTTTCACTTCTATATATTCTTTTTGTTTTCATTATTAATTAAGGATTTTTAGGTTTTCTCCGCTATTTGTGCATAGTATTAATTTGGCTTTGGTAAATTATGATAATTTTTGATTAAAGTGTTTTTTCTAGTCATTTGGAATCTATTTGTTCAGGCATACCATTTCACTAGTAAGGTTTTGAATGACGCAAAGGGTATCTTAAGGTTATTCTGATTTATGTGGTTTTGAAGTTATTCCCCTCTTAATTCTACCTGAAAGCTTTCCTTTAAAAATTATTAATTTAATAATAACATTAAATCTTTCATTGGAGTCTGCGGCAGAAGTTAAAAATTTTGAAATATGTTTTGGGTACGTATTTGTCGCTCTTAACCTCTGAGTTAATCCATCTGAGAGCGAGTCAATTCTGCAATTAGGTTAAGGAATCTACCTTGTGTAGCAGCACATTACTATAAATATCATTTTTCTTTATTAAACTTTTAATCTTTTTTGCAAATATATATTACTTTTTATTTAAATTTACATAAATTTTATTTTTGGAGTGTAATTTATTATTAAAAAATATTAGTAGAATTTTATACCATTTATTTATTTATATGTACATTATTTCATATTAATTTTTTCTTACAGCAATAAATTATTTCCACCAAATACCCCCTTAAACGCAACAGTAGGCCTTTACCATCACATTTACTAAAAACAAAAAAAATGGAGAAGTTCCTATTCGCCTCATAATATTGCACTTTACTAGTGAGAATGGATTCACCAACTTTCATCGGTTTACTCCATCGAATTAATGCTTTCTTTACTTCACAAGTAGCTAGAGATTGGATACGAATATCTTAACTCTCGTCAATACTTTCGGCCAATCAATTATTGCACCTCTGCCAAAATGGTTTGTACACCCAAGCCCCCTTGTTTAACCCTCGTGTAAATGAAGGATGAAGACATTTCCGAATAGCAATTCTCATCACTTTATCCAGATATTTAAGCTCACTCACGTTGGTTTCCACCAAAGCGTCTTCATATAGAATACCGGGTATTAAAAACTCATAATTTAGTCACTGTAATAATTTATTTGGAAAATACGACACCTATAAAACTATTTTTTATTCAATGTCCTTCTTTTTCCTTCTTTTTCTCTGAAATTTCTCTTTTTATACAGAAAATTTCTTCCCTCGTCTGATTTAATACATTAAAAATTTGATTGATGTGATCACCATTTTGTCCATTTTGTCATCTTCAATAACATTTGAATTTGGGACAGCACCATTTTGTCCATTAACTTCAACATCACTGTCAAATATCACATCGTTCTGGGCAGCGAACCTTTGGTCAACATTGTTCATAAATTGTTGCATCCAAGCTGGTGGTGGCACATTTCCAGGTTCGATACATTTTAAAGTTCTACAAATTTAGATCAATAATAATAATCATACCGCTATCGATAATTATAATAATAATATTAATCGTAACTATATTCATGATAACTATAATCTTAATAATAAAAATACTAAATACTTCATTTTGATCAACTTTATAACCTTGAATAGTAATATTAAAGTACCAACTTTCAGTTTCTTTGTATTGAATTTCTTCAAAAGCATCATGATGTCGAGTGTTTCTAGAATTAATATAATTGTTTTCACTGCAACATAATTTCTTATTGATTTTATGTAACATTTAATTGATTGAATCGGCATCTTCCTTCGTAATATTCACCTGAAGTTTTGAAATTGAGTTTGACTGAATTTAGCAGCTTTGGAAAATTTATATTCTATTTCAACAAGCGGAGAACTGCCGGCTGCCAGACAGAGTTGGTTCCATCTCAGAACTGGACTAGATTGGCTGACATCTGAATACGATTCCTACATTGAGCGAATCTTGGAGAACCCATCAAGATTTTACAATGAGGAACATCATAAAGGTATTACGTCAATAATGACGAAACTCAGGGAGGAGTACGTCGGCGTCAGATGGCGAAACTCCCTGAGAACTGAAAACAACAAATTCGCGGACCCACCCACAATGTTGTGGTGGATACCCTCATGCCCGTTAAAAACAGAAATTATAATAATAAAAATAATTATAATGCAACAATCAATGAAAATAATTATAATTAATAATAATAATTTTTATTAACTAATATAATAACCAGTGCTGAATTAGATTTATTTTTCATTGGGATTTTACAGAAAACAAACTTCATAAAAATACGGGTAAAGATCTTGATATATAAATAACTATATATAAATATTCAATTTGAATAGTTGTATTATTCTATAAATATATTTAAATATTTAACTAAAGTGTAAGTATAAAATTCTAGAAATAATGAAAATTAAATTTATGTAATTTGGTCTCTATATCTAGTCTCAGTACTTCTGATGATTCTTGAGGTGTCACTGCTGTTTCGAAACTTATTTCTGTTTCCTCTTCATCGCATTTTCTGCATTTGGTACTTCCTAGTCTTCCTCCCTGGTAAGATTGCTTCATTCCGACATCTAGCATGTTTGCTTTGGCATTTACTATAAACCTCCATCATATAGAGAGGTAGGATTCCCGAATCATTCAATGTAGGGTTTTCGCAACATCACTAGGGTCCATCACAATCTTGGGGGTTGGCTGGCTTTCACATAGGATTTCACATCCAGCACAACCGTTTTCAAATATGTTGGTCGTAGGGGAGTATTGGAAATCCGATCATTGGGACACCTCAATTCCATATTTTCGCTATCCAGTGTTAGGGGTAACTCCTCCATACGCCACATAATTTTAATTACTATCATGCACCCGTGATTGGAGATCACGTTGGAATTGCGCACAATAGCCGAATGCCATTCGAGCAGGTGAGCGCCATTACTAGCACTACTCCCCGAAGGACCTTCGTCTTCCCCGTTTACAGCTGCCGATAGAAGGACTTACGCTCCCCTTTCTTAAAACCCTTCTAGTCCTCATCCTTGCCTTTGGATTTCAGTGGGAAAATCATGGAAAATCATACTCTCGTGACTGCATGCGCCCATAGTTCTCACCTCCGATACTCCTGATTTCGGGTAAAAAGAGGAAGGGAAAGAAGAAAAACAAGAAAAAATGTAATAAAAATAATTTTATTTTTACGAAAATATATAACATTTATTAGGGAATCAATTCGACACAATGTCGTTCACAAAAAATGAGCACTAAAGAACAATTGGCAATGAGTTGAATAGTTCGGATATTAATCGACATTGAAACAATCCATGGGATAAACAGATTTCAGGTATTCTGGGGATTCAGTTTTCATCCGCGTCCATATCAGTCGGGAGGCATCTCCGCTTGGGCGGTCGATATGGTGGAGGATTGTCTCGAGTATCCTCTTCCCTCCGTGTGGACGGTCCGGCTATCTCGCCTCGGGGGCCGATATTAGGCACCTCCCCGGTGAGGATAGCGATCTCCTCCAGATCTAATTCGAGGTCGCTTTAGGCCTGCATCAATGGGCGAGATTCGTTATCTTCATCCACCAAGTTGATGTGGATGGAAGCTGGGGGAGAGAAGAATAGGATCCGTGGAGCGTAACGAATGTCTGGATCCATCTCAGAGTTCTCGAACTCCTTGATAGGGGGTTGGTAAGATCATGTCCAGTTGGCCCATCCTTCCGCCCCAACTGAGCCCTCCCGGAAACGGGCTTCTTCTTGTCGGCGAACGATCCTCCGACGGGCGCTTATTCCGGTTTTGGCCGGATGCCGGGCCGTAGGGTTTGGTCCGGTTTTCAGTAGTCCCAGAGGGTAGAACTTGTTGGACATTCACACTCGAGCTCAGAGGGGTTATTGTTGGACTGGGTTGGACTTCGGTACTGTGGAGGTGATGAGCAGGAACGATGTCGAGCTGCTCCGCCCGAATATTTCCAGGGACCTTGATTCGGAGTTCCGTATCTGTGTAGGCTTGGTGTAACGCTACCGATTGTTCTCGGATCAGTAGTCGCTGGGCGCGTGATTCGACGAGTAATTCGTCACGCGCCTGAGCGAGACGGGAGATTTTCTGTCGGAGCTCCCGGACGACTTCTGGGGGAGCCCAGGTCCCTTTTACTCTCTCGTGCTTCGCCTGAAGGTCCCGGTGCTGGAGCTTGAGGTCCTCGTATTTGTGGCGGATTGCCACGATTGACGGGGGCAGACGAGGGATCCTCTCTGAAGTATTTGTATTTTCGTTTCTTGACATGCTAGCGAAAAAGGGAAGATATTTAACAACACAAAACAAAAAAAATAAGATCAACAAAAACAAAACGGATAACAACAAACAAAGAAAACATAACGGGACATTTTAAGGGGAATTTACGCTATAACGAAACTCGGAGTATACGGAGATCTGAACGTCACGATAAATTGTAGTTCTCACAATTGGTTTGGGTGTGGGGTGATCGGCTCGCAGATTTCTACCCAATTATTATGATAATTTAAATCTCCACGCCGACGCGAAATGGCCATTGTCTATTTCCCGACAATCTATGGTAAATGTTACAGCTCTGGCTCTCAGGTCCAAATTACTGACGATTAGAAATTTAAAGCTCGGTAGGAGCCTCCTAACCTGTGGTTATTTACAATAGGACCTGTAGACAGTAGGGATTTAGGTGATACTTCGTTGGATTCAGAGAACCACATCTAATTTTCAAGTTGAGTTATGTCAAAAATTCCGAAGGTTAACTCACAAAGTTGGTAATTCAAATGGGTATTTAATTTTTATGACGTGTGGTAGATGGGTGAATTACGGTGTGGACATTTAGGTTTCCGTTTAAAATTGCCTTATGGGCGATGAGGATAATTAATAAATTAGCTTACATTCTTTTCCCCTTTTGGGACGTGCTAATATCGTGGATAAATAATTTTCAACTGAAAGAAAATGAGTTCCGTTTAAATTGATAAAACTAGAAAAATCAAAAATAAAATTGTTATTGATTTATCTAGATTGTAGTTTGTGCAGCCTACAGCAGTCGTATAATGGTAGGTGTGATCAAAATCGATTTTCTAGAAAATATTGTGCACTAGTCCGTGAATGGATTATTATTCAATGGTGATTTTAAGTCTTTCAATTTTACTCGTTGTCTCCAGATGGCTTACTCTATTAGCCGCGGATTTTCTAAAACGTCCTTCGTATCGTGGTCTGTCTCTATCGGGATGGATTTAGTAATTCTATGAGCAGAGAAAAACCGGCTGGTCGAGTGACGTTCTGATTTTGTGGTATTAATCTCTACTTATTCTCAGATGGAAAATGGAAAGCAAATGGAGAGCGGTTAGGCGTGCTGTCCTCCTGTGGAGCATTTTCCGACCAGGTAATTTCTATCGAAATTGTTGTTGATATTAATATAGTTGACTATCGGGTGATCTTTCACTTCAATCACTAGACGCAAAAAACGTTTTCCCATCACCGTAATTCCTATCCGTACTACCCAAATTTCATTTCGTTTCGGAATGTTAAAAATTTGATTCCAGATGCAAGTTATGATGCCGTCGCTATATTCCTCCCTAACTGAAGTTTTCCCGCTCTTCCTTCGATTTTAAACCGATTCGCTCCGCGCCACATTTTCAGGCAGTCGCCCTCGAATATACATATGGGCGCCCTGCGTAGGGCGGTCCCCGTGCACAAGGCGGAACCGACTGCGAATGCCAAGGGGTTCACGAGGCCATCGACCCACGAGCACAACTAAGGGTTTTTCACCCCACTAGCCGGCAGCACGGTCGGTCCGCATGAAACCAATCTATAGCAATACATACGTAATCATTATTTTAGAGGGTCGCGACAGTATAAATAATGATATATATGAAAAATGAAATGAAAATTAACGCTTACGAAACTAGTTTATTTTAGATGTTGAATATTATCATAAGGAATAAATTATTTACAATATATCATCAAAACACAAGAATCCTTACTTATAGTATTCAGAATTGCCAAAATGAAAGTTTCTTAATAAAAGCATAAGATAATATTAATGAATTTCCATCAAGTGTATTGTATAGTATTCTTTGTGCATGTGTGCGACGCAATGGGCGATTTTTCGCCATTTTTAGGGCTTTTTAATTATTTTATTTATTTGAAATTTTTTGAAAATTTTTTATATATTTTCTTTTTTTTGATATTTTAATGATTTTATTGTTAGATTTATTTTTATTTTATTTTCTTAAATTTCTTATTTTTAGCCCTTTATTTGTTTTTCTGGTCGCCACTTCTGCCTGTGTTTTTTCTAAACCTTATTTTGCAAGGTTTTGGCAGTTTATTTTATTCCTTTATGTTTTTCTTTTTGCATCTGTAGGTATTTTGAATTTTAATTAATTATTTGTTTTTATTTAATTTTGTTATCTTTCTATTTTGTTTTAATTAATGTGTTTTTCATTAATTTTTTAATATCTTGGTGCGGTGCATGTTTATGTGCAGTGATTTCTTTCATTATTTCCTCTCTTTAACTTTAATTTTTATTTTTATTTTGTTTAAATTGTGGCTCTGAGCCCAACAAATATGACTTTTACTGTTATGTTGTGATCCCGTTTGAGTGTCAGGAAAGCTTCTCTTACTCTTGTAAGCCATGTTTTCAAGGCATTCTTATTTCTTATATTGGGGTATGTGTAGTCTAGCCATTTTCATGCCATATTTATGTTTGTTATGTTTTCCGTGGTTCTTGCTTGTGCCACTGTATTCATCTCTTCCGTAATGATTCTTCTTATTGACAGGTGGCTGCTTGTGAGTAATTTTATTAACTAATATAATAACCAGTGCTGAATTAGATTTGTTTTTCACGGGTTAAGATCTTGATATATAAATAACCATTATGTAATTTAAATCTACTTATTTAAACAATTATTATTATTACTATTCCTATGTCCAATTACGATGCTACGATCAATTCCGTTTCATTACTTTCCTAGGAACACTATTTTTTATTTTGCTTTTATTTTTAGACAGAATTTCACATATTTTGGTAATATTCGTTGTAAATCTATTTTAATAATTATTAATTTATTCCCAAATTGATTGATAAAAGGTCTGCTGAGGGATTTGACGTAGTTGGAGGCAATTAGGAGCAATATTACAACAATGAAATCAAAATGGCGGTAAATTAGTAATAATGTCTGAATAGCACGGGATAAAATTCTTTTTGAATTCCAATTATTTTAAACTTTAATGTACTCATTATTCTAAATGTACTCATCATCAATGGTCGGTAGCGAAATTTGTTCAAATGTCAAAATAAATTTCCTCATATCTACGGCAATTACTGATTACATTATCAGTGATTACTCAATCAACCAAAATTGTACGGTCTCAGACTAATGTGCGAACCTACATGTTAATTTCATCGCTCCCTTCACAATCTGAATTGATTTCTTTCTAAATCTATAAATATATAAAATTTATTGATAAATTAAATGTTGATTGTATTTACAGCTATGTGGGTAATTCTGCATAGATGTTGATTATTGATAACCTAAGTAATTAAATTTTTAAAATTGACAATTTAATTAAAATTTAAAATCTTACTGGCGATTATTTGTGGGTAATCGAAATAATAATAATTTTTTTGTTTTTTTTTTACTGGATTTTTTTGAAATTATTTCCTCCAACATTATACTGAGAATAATTTCTTCATTGAATTGTAGGTTGCTGTTGTTATAACCTAAAAATAAAATTAAGATCAATTTAATAAAAATTTATAATCTTACTTAAATTATTATTTTGAAATCCACCAACAATATATTGTGGATAATTCCAAAAAAGTTTTTTCCAGTCATTTGGATGCATTGTTCAGAATACCATTAACTAGTAAGGTTTTGAATGACGTGAGGGGTATCTTTAAGGTTATTCTGATTTTTGGTGGTTTTGAAGTTATTCCCCTTAATCTATAGCTGAAAGCTTCCTTTTAAAATTATTAATTTAATAATAATATTAAATCTTTCATTGAGTCTGCGGGCAGAAGTTAAAACTTTTGAAAATAGTGTTTGAAAATAGGCTTTCTACTCTCATTTCGTGGGTTCTCCAGCACCCTTGGTGTATTTGACCCAAACTATCTGGTCATCCACATTGGGCATCATATAGACCATCTCTCTCACGGCGTCCTCTACTTCTTCTCGATTTTGTTTCTTTCAGACTTCCTCATATCTTCACTGCTGATATATACTGCTTTTCAGTCATATTATCTTCTCTTCTGAACCATTTATGGATGGTAGAGGTTTCTTTAGAAAGCGCCAAGACAAGTTAATTGAACACTAGTGAGAGTTTCTGCTTTTTAAAGGCTTCCCTTGTTTTGCTGTTGTTAGTAGCCAGTATTTCCTCTGTTTTGGTTGGCTTACTCCATTTGCCTAGTACTTGTTTTGTGTAATCCATTTTTAGGCATTCTTCGGTTACTGGATCAGTTGAGTTCTTTAGGTTTATTGTTCGATTTATCACCCCTATAAATGCTACATTAATAATCTCATGAAAGTAGCCGCAATATAATTGATATATACTGCTTTCCAGTCATATTATCTTCTCTTCTGAACCATTTATGGATGGTAGAAGTTTCGTTAAAAAGCGCCAAGACAAGTTAATTGAACACTAGTGAGAGTTTCTGCTTTCTAAAGGCTTCCCTCGTTTTGCTGTTGCTAGTAGCTAGTATTTCCTCTGTTTTGGTTGGCTTACTCCATTTGCCTAGTACTTGTTTTGTGTAATCCATTTTTAGGCATTCTTCGGTTACTGGATCAGTTGAGTTCTTTAGGTTTATTGTTCGATTTATCACCCCTATAAATGCTACATTAATAATTTCATTAAAGTAGCCGCAATATAATTGAGTCAAATAAGATTGAGACAGAGTTAAACAAAAGGTCGAAAACAAACCAAATCCACATCAACACGACAGTACGAGAATACTATATCGTAATTACGCGTTAAAATGTTAGCCGAAAGTATATGCGTAGTAGAGCCATAAAATTATTCGGACTAATTGATAGTGATAAATAGACGAACAACCAAGATCCAACTATTGTAGTTTGAGTAGGTATCAATGACAAATCAAATTTAAAGATAAATAATTAAACAAACGGCCTAAGCCAAATATATTTCGTTACATTAGCAAAAATGATACGTTAGGTTAATCATAACTGAGTAATAGAACGATTTAAATCAATACATTTAATCACATTAATGAAAACAGAGAATTTGAGTCAGCAGCATAAACAAATTAAAAATCAAATATAGTAAATCACATTTGGGAATGAGACAATTGGGTTTCCTAGTCCAAACTTAAAGAACTACTCAATTCAAACACAAACACTGCATCGAAATAATCAAAGAAAAATGACCAATTGACAACAATAATAAATGGGATCCACTAAGTAAACTGCCGTCGATCATCGATAAAATAAGGAGCAGCTATAAAATAGGAAGAACAAACCCCGAGAAATCCGCAGATCCGAACCCAAAAAATCGAATAAATCAATTCCAAACTCAAACGATAAAATACACTGAACAAGGAACTAGCCAGAAATAAAATTAATGAACCACAGTATTGAATCCATATTTCACTGTCAAGTTTCATCTTAGGAAAATCGTCAGTAAACCCCAACGTCATTACAAACCCACTCATGAGTTATGGTACCACTAGTGAAATTAATTCCCCGATGAAATTGTGAACAAGTGGCCTAACCTAAATAAAATGTATAAAATTACCTGAGTAAAATTTCTACTACCACCATCGATACTAACCGAGCACAAATGGCGAATTCGCCAATTATCTAATACTAGATTAACCTGTTTACGGTATTCTAATTCCACTAATGTCAGAGTCCAAGAGTGAATGGATCCCCGTGACTAAAGAATAAAGAAAAACTAACAAAGGAAAAAACATACTTCCTCACCTGAACACACACACTAAGTGGTAGGACTAGTCGAATTCCAGAACATTCAAATCGAATATTTTTACGGGAACCCCTTAAGTCAACCTCTATTTCAGGTTCATCGTTTACATTTATTTCATTATTTACCGAACCCCCTATTTGATTATTTTCAGTTTCGTCAACACTAATGATGATTTCTATTTTTTTTATTTTAGCAGGGATACACGGCACGATTGTATCAACAGGTCTTTTTGATTTTTTATTATTTTTAGTAACATTCGTATTAATATTATTGTTTATGTTTTTAGTAACATTTGTATTATTTTTGTTATTTGTGATATTATTATTATAATTATTATTATTATTATTATTATTATTATTATTATTAACATTTTTCGCATTAATCATTTGAAATAATGTCTTTTTATTAATTTTAAATTGATTTAAATGGGTAGAGTGAACCTTATAAAACTCTAGATATTCAATATCATGGGCGGTATCGTATTTAGGGCAAATAAAAAAGTCGATGCCATAGAATCCATGACCATAGTAACGTTTCGTAGTTTCCCATGTATCGCTGGCCCACATTCCCCTCCAATTGTTACGCATATTTGACAGATAATGATTCCGCCTTTAATAGGGTGGCCCTTAGCATAGGGCAAAAAAATGAAATTCATAATTTGAATTATGGCACCCATCCAATCTGTGCCAAATATTGAAATAATGAATTGTGTAAAACATCATTACAATTGAAGAATATTTAGAGGTGGCATTGAAGTTTTGTACTTTACCACAATTTCAAGCTCGATAGTCGATATTGCAAATTGTTAAAGGTTTCTTACATTTTTAAATCACATTTATTCTACACACAACAGCCTGAACAGGTTAGTTTACTGTACAACAAATAAACAATAATGTCACTGATTCAGAAATAGCTTTCCACCTGAAAATGTTAAGAATTATTTCTCTCTGCCCAACTGTTCTTCGCTGTACTTATTATTTCACAACATTCCACAACTTGTCACAGTGTCAGATTGTTGAACCACTAGCACAAGTTCGCCAGGTTTCGTTTGGTACAGTCAGGCGAACTGGCCTACGTTCATTCACAATTTGGAGACAGAACTTGGAGTTGATTTCATTTTGGTCATTTTTATTAAAATCCTGAATGAGAGCAACTCCACGCTCAGCCACTGTCATGTGACAACTGCCAAGCTCTGACAATGCCCAGCGCTCGCGTGTATGACTAATCTTGTTCCCATCAGTTATGGATCCCTTTTGACCAAATGGTTACAGGTAGATCAAGCAACCCTGTTCAAACTTTCGTTTTCCCAGGAATGCATCGAACTTTAATGCTGGGTCGCTTTGATGGATGATCCTTGGAGCTTCTTCGTCCATTGCAACAATCATGCTAGCCTCTTGGGAGTCATGTTGATATTCTGGAGTCAAACAGAGCAGACCAACTAAGCTCTTCGGACAAGTACCACATATGTTAGCCGAGCTTCTGCTGGTAGCAAGCAGAATAGCCGCATGCGGATAGCTCCTAAGTTGGTCCAATAAGCGTGAAGTCCACTTCATCCAGGTGCCTTCAACAGCCAGTGGTGCAGTCATCCAGGCTTTGAGCGTGGATGACAACGGAAAAAGTGGCGACATCACAAATACCACACTCTTCTGAAGCAGTCATCCTTAAACTGACTGCGAAAGAGAAACATTTTGATGAGTAAAAAAAGATAACTTCGCCATCTCATCATGCCCGATGCATTGCACCAGGCACCCTGAAATCGAATTCCCGCGATCAGGAACATCTCCAAAAAATATGACTGGCAAAGCCTCCAGAAAATCTCTGTAAGTCATGCCTCTTGGATGTTCAGCCTTGCAATATGTTGCTGGCAAAAACTGCAGGAAGTCAGAAGCGATATGGTGCAACTACAACTCAACGACCGGGTCCTGAAGAAAGCAAACCTTCGCTGCTTTTGGAAACTTCCATTCAGCAAAAATGCTTCCCAACTTGTCGATGGCAATGTTTGTCGAACTGGAATAAGCAGCCTTCATGGCAAATCCAAACACCTTATCGATGTTTTTGTCCGACTAGAGTCACGCAACGGTCAGATTTCCTCAACTTTGTAAGATGCATGAAATAACCAAAGGCTTTGGCGATGCGATGGCCAACCTTGCTCCCAGCAATTTCAGATCCGCGTGAACCGAGCAAGTACGCACATTTGATTTTCTTGTACCAGTTACACATACATCAATCCATTTATACCACACACAACACGCCAACAGGTTTACACAATTAAACGATTCTATTTAATTTCACGGATCTCTCTCAACAATTCAAAGCTTGAGGGCCACCTCTAAATATTGCCACATCTGCACTGACTTTTTTGCCAGCCACTAATCTTTATTCTGTACAGTGGAACACTATTAGTGGGGCCTGGCCAGAAGATGATTCTCAAACTTTTTGTTTTAAGGGCGCACCCTAGCCTTCCAAAAAGACAATTCAGTATGTCAATAATCTCGATACTGCCACATCGGAATGGGTTTACTTTTTTTCCCCATCTTTGCTTGTTCAGGGAACCACGCAAGCACGAAATATCATCAAAAAAGAGACATGATTTACAGAATTGACAAACCGTACGCGTATCCGATACGCACTTGTAAATAGCAAGGACTCATCGCTTTTCATATCCTTGATTACTAAAATTCTGACCTCGAAGTAGTAGTTTTATATGGTTTTCAGTCGTGGCTCCCTAAACCAAATGTCTCGCATCCTGTTTTTCGCTTGCGATTCCGCTAGTGTAGAACATGCTTTATTATGCCCTTCCTACCTATTCAAGCCCATGAACTTTCGGAGGACACTTCGTGCTGCAATCATGGTAGGTTTCCACTTAATGAAAATAGATATCTGATAAATCATCAGAATAATTTCAGAAAATTAACTAGGGAATCCAATAAGGTCCCAACGCTATTATCACCTTTTGCATTCACCGCTATCGTCCCCGAGTGACCGCACATTCATATTTTGCGTAAATAACTTTTGGGTGAAATATCGTTATTCAAATAACCCAGAATAAATTAAAAATGTATTGATCCCATCAAGCCATTTATTGAATATAAAGGAGCACAACAAAATTTAATTCAGTACTGTCTGTTGCCTCCGCGTAATATGCGTGTCTCAGGCCGCCCCGATCCTCCCAGAATGTCCCGAATGTACGATTTTAGTAAACCTCTTTGGGACCGCCACCAGGTGAAGCGGGTGCGTACTCTCCAGTAGTGCCGATCCCCGATTATCAGCGGTCCAATTCTTAGGTGGGAAGTGCCCGTCCGAGCTATGGAACCTACTCCCCGGCTGGCGATATCCCCGATTTATCCTGGCAAAGGTACTTTCGCTTGTCGGATTAGCTAAATACTACTAGCTACTCGAGTAACCAAAACCGCCCTTATCTTATTTCATCCAAGGTTTTCGTTAATTAGCTTGTCTCTGTGCATGTGCTTTACACATATTTCCTTAATTCGGCTTTCATGTGTTTGATCTTATTAGATTTTATTACACCGATGGTAAATGACTAGTCGCGTTTATCTACAACGGAAACTGCTCCTGGGGAACTGCAATCATTGCTTTTCATATTTTATTTTGTTCTAGTTTAGGTGAGGATGAATACGTAAGATCCGAGGAAAATTGGACATGCAACTTGGGTCCGAGGATATCATGGCTAAATCGGAGGATTTGTTAACTAGAGCAGGTAAGGAATAGGTGGTATAGTAGATATAGAATGATTATGGTAGTTATTTTTTCACAGAAATAAAATTAGCGCTGACAATTATTGAAGGAAAGCAACAAGTGCGCAGAGTACTAGCCGTACCTCGTGGAATGGTTTTTCAGTTCGATATTTCTTGGTCGCGCATTGAAGTTGCCTTGGCTTGGTGCTCTTGTAAATCTCGGAGATTTTTCGGCTAGGAACTCCGGTCGGCTTTATTCCATTAGTTTCCTCAGAATCAGGTCTACACATAGACATTGTTGGCGTAGAAAAATTCGGCATGGTAATTATGAATCAATACGGATCTGATTTTCAATATATACCTCATCGCTATGTGTGTTGCCACGTGGCCACCATAGCGATTTCGGTGGACGCTAATGATTGGATTATTTTCTCGCATCGATCGGTAAATTCTCTTTTCCGACCAATTTATCAGTTTTTCTGCCTCTCCACCTATTTACAGATTTCTATCCCTCTCCTGTACTGTTTGTACTCGATCGATGATTTAGAGTGTCCGTGCCATAAACTCACGAACGAATGTGGGGGGGAAATTTTCAATCCCAACTACCGCAGTTCCCAATGTCGATGAAATCTGCACGCCGTTTTCGAGGTTTGACTCCATAATTCTCGCTGTCGTATTACAGCTAGTTCCGATTTAGATACACTATTTCTGCTTTTGTCGGAGATTCTTCACGGCAGCCGGCCTTCCGAATTTCAGCTATCCTGTTGGATTTTGGATCCAACATTTCGTCTGCAGCTCCTATCGGTACGAAATGGCTTCCTCCAAATCGTGATGGTATTACAACCATTGTTCGCGTATCTTCGAGTTCTTTCCCCATTTCCGGACAAATCGGTAAATGAGGAACATGATGTATCAATACAAAATTTGTCTTTATGAAATAAATCTTTTGGTTTCGTGTCGATGAATATTTTGGTTAATGCGTTTGCATTTGGTGCATAGCTTACGTGGCATGATTTGCATGATTGTATTAATTACGGAGGCTTCAATAAGTGTAGCAAATAAAATCAAAGGCAATTTTACCTCATGTTATCTTATGCTAAAACAAAAAACCATATGCTTATACAACCTCCAGGTATAAAATGTCATGGGAATTGCAGACGACTGGGCTTACAGTGATGTTTTAACAGCTGGTAAGCACTGTTTGTCTACCACATCAACAAACGAAAAAAATTGGTGGTAGGCCAATTTTTAAAGCGGTTTAATTTGATTCTTCTCATACTAGTAATAGCACGGACACGTCTTTTCCTCATCGCATGTATACAGTTCGAAATTTTTAGTTCATTTCTTAATGTCTTAAAATCTTAAAACTCTAGGTTCAATTCGAATTTAAAATTTTTAGAAATTTTCCTTATTTACTTCTTTTTCTGCTTAACAATTTTATTAACTTTTAATCTCCGAGATACGTATAGAAGTCCATAACAACGATTTCATTTCTACTCATTTCCCGTTACCTCCCCCCTCCGATTGATCTTGGGGCGCATTGTGTTGCATATTTGCAATTAATGACCGTGCCCACCTGAACTACCGGTGAGGTAACATTGAGCCGTTTGTTGTCGGTGATTTTAAGTCGAGTTTATGGGAAATTGATGTCGACGAAACAGCCAAAAGACTATTTCCCCTTCACTCTTTTTCCCTATACGGAATGATATTGACCTTCCAGCTCCTGCGTTTTCACGCCGGAACCTTCACGAGCACGAATCATTGGCGATAATACACGCACTTACACGATTACGAATTGTGTGTTTGATTTTATTATCTTGCGGTATGTTTCGGCTGTGGGCCGGAAAAATTTCGACAATAGAAAAACAAAATTTGATTCTATTTAAATAATTTATTGAAATATAAGTTACACGATAATTACAATCATCATAAAATAACACATCGCTCTCCACACGCCGACACCCAAGCAGGGCTCGATCGAGGTAGCGAGGATGCGACTTTCAAGTTTTTTGAAAAATTGATTTAACGATTAAAATTATGTAAAAATGAATTGGTATATATACCCTAACCTTGCGTGTTCTGGTATATTCTAATCTTAATTTTTATTATTTTGAAATTTTATTTGACAATTTTTCTTTTAAAATTTTAATTGAATTATTTCTAATTCAAATTATTTGATTTTTTCATTTTCATGAAATTTTGCATTTTTTGTTAAATTGTCAAATTTTGGTCAAATTGCTGGGTTTTCGTGCTGTTTTAATTTATTTCGTGCGGATCTTGTTGCACTTTGTTATTATTTTAATTTATTTTTGTGTTTATAATTTTATATTTAATTGTTTTCTTTCTCACATTTTGATAGGGTTGATTGGTGTTTTAATAGGTTTAAGTTTAAATCTGCATGCTATGTTTGCATGTGTTTGTTTTTTTTTACCAAGTGCCATATCAGAATGATTATGTAAATAATTTCACATAGCTAAATTGAATTGATTCATTTATTGATTTTTAGATACAAATAATTATGCTTTGAATAATAATAATTTCAACCCAATGTTATATTTAATTAACGAAAATCAAACACCAACCATTGATAATGAAAATGTCTTTGACAACCATAAATGTTAGTTTTTTATCGATTTTTATAATTATTGGATAAGATCCGTTGCAATTTTCGCAATGCTTACGGATGGGTAGCTATGTTATGGTGGTGCACGAAGAATGGAAAAGGGTAAAATAAATTTCCCTAAAACTTATCAGCGCAAGGGATATAGGAAGGAATAAGGAATCCCTTAGCAACGGTGACAAAAGATCAGCGCGGGATCGATATAATTATATTTATTTATTTTAATATATTTATATTTTAATATATTTATATTAATATATTTTATACAGTTTGTTCTCCTATTAAATCCCAAGAAACAGTGCAGGGATCTAAAATATTGAATCACTGTTGCAGATATTTTACGAAACGTGGCATTAGGAGCCACTATAATCGTAATTATTTATTTTATAAAATTATTAATGTTTCAGAATTCTTTCCAATTAAAATTATTTTATTTTGATTCAAATTTGCCTTGTCTTGTGCAATATATTTATATTTTTTAGATAGATGATTTTCAAAACTATGAAATTCTTCCTTGTCCATAAACGACTAAAAAGATCATGAAATATAATATCTCGATCTCATTTACCCAATTCAAAAAATATGTAGGAAGTTAGAATTACCACGAATTTTCTAGATGGCAATTCATAATAATTGAGCTAAATAAATAAATTACATTTATTATGTCTACCTCTAACAAAATAAGATTCCATAATTACTTAATTTTTTCATGTTAACACAATCATCAAAATTTATTTAAATTTTACAGTTATTTTTACCCCTGTGGTACTTGTTGACACTTCATAAAATGTTTTACAGAAATCTCTAATTAAATGCCATTAGGAATTAAATCTTGATTTTTAAATATTCCAGCATATCTCGTTTTTGACAAACCTGAATTCAATCCATGAAAAATTATTTGAATTTCAGTTGATCAATTGTTTTGGAAAAAACTATTAAATTATCATAGTCAATAAAATTAGGAGTTAGAATCATTTTTAATAACAAAACTGTTTTCCAGAACCAGAACTTCCAATTCACTTAACATTCTAAAAGAATTCGGTAAAATTGAATTAAAAAAAAAGATTAAAATTTTACAATACTTTTATTCCAAGTTGGTGTAAATTTCATTTCAGCTTTTTCGAAGACCATTTTTAATATTTAAAAATTCACTCGACAGATGTTTAATTTGTCAAATGTTATAAGCGAAAGAAAAAAATTTGCTTTTAACTTGTACTTTTAAAATTTGATTTTTAAAATTTTTCCGAAATTTCTTGTTATTTCTTCATCTCCGATTTGAAATTCATTTTATTAATAAATTTTAAAAAATCACAAATTCGACCCGAGCCTTGATATGGATTCTAAATAAATTCCTGTTTTCCGACTTGTGGCAGTCGCTTGCGATCCCCTGTTTTTGTATTCCTTTGTTGGTTGAAGATTCTTGTTTCGTTTATGTTTTTTCCTGTTTCTGATTTATCTTTTCCTTTTTATAATTTTTAAAAAGTTAAATTAGGAAAAATTTGGTTTTGGTATAATCCATTGCATTAACCCCGTGTGCATAAAACTTAATTTATCAATTGAATTTACAATATGTTTATAATTTCTCAATTTGCGGATTCTGCGCAGCAAATTTTATGTTTCGTTAATAAATTCAAAAAAATACGTTTTATTTAAGAGTTTTCCAACTTAAACTTTGTCACAAAAAATTATGTGTATTGTAATGTGCGTGTAACTTATTCGAGTACCGATATCAAGAAATCTTTTCGCTATAATTCATATAGTACTAAATACTTACAATAAAAATTCCTAATATGAAAATTTTATTTTGATCAAAACTATCATAAGAAATTGATTTGTTATTCCCGAGTCCATAGCCAGTGAGTCGAACAGGGCCAATCTCGCCCCGATTCCAACAATGATTTTTGGCTGAAAGTAAAATAAATCAAATTGTTGGGCCAAAGAACGCGATTTTGTTTAAATGAATCGGTAACACGCACGCAAATACAACATTCAGATTTAAAATCAAACCCATAAAACATCAACTAACCATGCTAAAATATGAGAGAGAAACATTAAATATAAAATCAAGAAACACAAAAGTAAATTAAAATAATACCAAGTGCATCAATATCCGCACGAAATAAAACATAGAAATAAACATGAGAACATGAAAAATTTGACCGAAAATTTGACAATTTACAAAAAAAGCGAAATTCCTTGAAATGGAACTAAAATTATAAATAATTTGAATTGGAACAATTCAATTAAAAATCAAAATAAAATTATCAAACTAAATTACAAAAATAATAAAATTTAAGATTAGAATATACTAGAAAATCACAAGATCAAATTTTGTTTTACTACATCAAATTTAAACACACAAGGTTAGGGTCATACAATAGGTATATATACCGATTCATTTTCAAATAATTATAGAGACACTGATCTTTTATTTAACGAACTTTCTAAGCACAGCAGCTATAATGAAAAATTGTAATATTTGCTTAAGATTTCCAATTTTCCAATTTATTGTAATAATAATATCGAAATTTTGACAAAGAATGCCGTCTATACATTAAATTTAAATAATATTAACATCATAGGAAAAATCACCATAAATAAACGGGATATCAACAATGAAGGCAAAGATTTCTCCCTAGTATTAGACATTATTGGTATACTGAAGTCACGTCTGAAGAGGTCCAAGTAGAGCAGGCACGACCATCCATTTAAATTCAAAATCGACCGCATAGAAAACATTGTAAGACTTCCGATAAATATAAAGCCAAATAAACCACCTCGAACAGCTCATAAAACGACTGGAATGAGATCCTATCGAAAATCCACATGTAGGATGTTGTCCTAGGAATAATGATGACCCAACGACAAGATGATTTAATTAAAGTTTAAAGAGAATTAATCGAAAGACCCCTTACAATAGAATTTTGGAAGATTGTCGACACCTGAATTAATAACAAATTACTGGAATAAACACTAATGAATACAACCCGACTGGATAACGAATCCAATTTTGACATTTCACAAAGTCTATCAAAATAATGGTAGTAGAATCCCCACGGCATCTCTCCCTCGATGACCCCGGTGTGCAGACAGACCGCCAAATTTTTCTAATCCTTCCCAGACACACTCACCCGATATAAAAGTGCAACTGGTTGAAATATTCATTTTATCGGTAATATGCCAAGAAAAAATTCACGGATTTCCAAAGGAGTTTTAATGACCCCTAGAGAAGAAGAATTATTTCTAAATTTATTTCTTTATGAGATTAGTTTTATGTCTTAGCGCAAGCATCCAAAACATAACCACAAGTTGACATTTTACCAGCTACGAGGACCCGAAGACGAGGTCGCCCTGGAAATTACAAACTAAACTAACCCATGTCATGTAATACAAATACACTCGTGTAACCTGATTTTTTTGTTGAGTTCTCAAACCAGTTTTTCTAAAGGAATAAATTTATGTATATTTAACGTAGATGAACCATTCAAGTTGCTCCAAATGACAAATATCCAACACTCCAACTAAATCCACGTCATTACGTAAGAATAATGGATCCATTTTCGGCAGATCGTTGGCAGAGGAAAGGCGTTCTAAGAAGTTAAAGAACAAGTTACAATATTTGATTTTAAATTGTATATTTTCTACTAATTTTTGTTGGACCCCACTAACGTCAGGAGGTGTAAATTAAATTAGTGTATATCTAATTGAGATTTTAATTGATGAAATTTGGTAATATAAATTTTAATTGAGTTCTCGATTGCATGTCACCTGGTATTACCCATCCTAGTTAAATCTAAACATCGTAACAGTAGTGGGATACGGCCCTCTAGCTCAGAGGCCATCTAGCTCACATACCTCCCCCCGGCAAAATTTTTTTTCTAGTTTAAAAGTACAAATTTTTTTAGAACCAAAGACAAAAGACTCATCAAAAAAATTTTCAAGGTCATATAACAAAAAGACCATGACTCATTCAAGGTCATTGGATGACTCATCAAAATTTTTCAAGGGTCATTCAAAAGTAGATCAAGGTCATTGGGTGAGTTATCAAAATTTTCAAGGTTATTCAAAGTAGGTCAAGGTCATTCAAAAGTAGGTCAAGGTCATATTATTTTTAAACATTTTAAAATTTTAATTTATAATTATTTTTTATAAGTAGTATATTTTGTAAATTTATTTTATTATTATTAATTATTATTAATATTGTTATTATAATTATTATTATTATTAAATATTATTGATATTATTATTAATATTAATATTTTTATCATTATTATTATTATTATTATTACTTTTAAAAACTTTTAATAATATATTACTTATAAATACTTATAAAAACTTTATTATTAATATTATTATTAATTTATTAATAATAATAATATAATATATTAATAATAATAAACAAATATATAAAAACAACTACATAAAAACAAAGAATTAATTTATAATACATTAAAATATATATAGTGTTTTACATTTAAAACATCGATAAAGTATATTCCGCGTTTCGTCACGCTGCGGCTTTTGCATGAAATAATAATAATATTATAAAAATGTAATTATAAAAAATTAAAATTTTAAAATTATAATCTAAATTTCATAATAAATGAAAAACTATTGCAAGTTTTCTAAAATAAATAAGTTTCCAAATACACAAAACAGTTTTTTCAAAAAATTTATTATTCTGATACCAACACGTCATCAATATCAGTGTTATCTTCATTAAAACCATCGAAAATCTGTCATTATTGCTGATTCGGTAGAGTCCATCAAAACTGGGGGCTCGAACCACCGAAAAAGCGGGCTCATCCAAGAAATTAACTTGATCATACCTATTTGCAATCAACCCAAAATAATGCCCAAATGCAATACTGGTATTTTCGCACCCATAATCGCTTATCATCGTTATTACTCAAAAGCGATTTTAC
The DNA here is from genome assembly GCA_022537955.1 of Schmidtea mediterranea. NCBI lineage: Eukaryota > Metazoa > Platyhelminthes > Tricladida > Dugesiidae > Schmidtea > Schmidtea mediterranea. The sequence goes on from CM039679.1 coordinate 327,659,781, forward strand.
TGTTTTTAAATGTGTACAGCTGATGGTTCCCGCGTCCCTATCATACCTTTGAGGTCCTGTGAAAACTACGTTTTTTATTGTAGCAATCCAAATAAAGACTGATTGTTTGATGTCCAGTCCCAACAACTTCACGCCCTTAGCCTCCATTGTATCAGATTTGCCTAATAAACTATAGCACTTGGGTCTTAAAGAAAACCCACCTCTTAATACCCGAGACCTTTGCTTTCATCTTTAAATTTCCGATCCACGGATCTAATTTCCTCGAAGAATAAGGGATGTGCGGGTCGTAATTTGAGGTATCTAAAAGCTGATGAGCAGCAATCAAATCCATCCACTATTTTAAATGGACTTTTTGAAAGTCCGGTTTTGAAGCAATATACAATCATTTTTTCAGGCTGAATTACATAGCTCCAAATTCATCCGTTTTTTTCAAATTCTCACGGATTTACCATATAAACTGTTATTAAAATAATTTTATACAAATCTCTATGAAGCTCGCACGTTGAGTTTGAGCGTAATCTGTTTTCTTTGTATATATTCTTTAAAAATAGGTGCATGTTTAAATTTAATTGCCCTATGAATACACTAAACTTCTGTACCCCAATTCTATAATACAGCTTGAAGAAGTCTCCAGTGAAAGAAACATGGTCTTCTTACTGTAATGCGTGAGCATTAACTTCTCAACTTTTGAATTGGGCGGCACATTTTTTCCGGGGCAAGCGAAAAGTCATTCAAATACTGATGCACACGCTCCAGGATATTGATGTCAACTTCCATTGTATAACCATACGGAAAGGAATTCAATATTCGCAATTCACACATTCACTCAGCACATATTCAGATTAAATGCACCAAACAAAATCACCATACGGAAGGTTTTGGCTAAGTGCCCAACATATAAATTATTAATATCTATATACAAGAGTTCTGTAATCTTCAGAACTTGCAACATGATGTTTGTTAACAAATGTTAACCCACTCCCCGTATTCCACCCCTAATAGAATTAACATTTCCATGTCCTGCAGAGGTTCTATGGGTTCCTTTAATGTCATGAGAGCGGACGCCCATGACATTCAGGAATTCCATAAAAATTCAGAGGTTCTAACTATTGTAAGCAATAGCCTTTGCGCGAAATTTCTGAAAATAGTCTGCAAGGAGGAATACGTTCTTAATTTTAGGTAAGTTAACATATAGTCTAACATTGTAGTGCAATTTTGCTGTGTCCCAAATTAGTTGGGCGGTAGCATATTCATCAATCAGATACAGAATCCCATTTTGGAGAGAGTTCATAAGTCGATTCAAGAACCTCTAGTGATACTGCAAAATCATAAGGAAAGATACCCCTTTGCCTTAACTATAAAACCATCAAAAGCAGACAATTAGAGGTAGATTCAGTAGAGTTTTTACAGCCTTGGCTAAAGAGCAATTTACAAATTGGCATACTATCTATAATCTAAACAGCCAATTCTTAATATTACAATCAAAGATATGAATTTCTCAGTTGTTGTAGGAATGATATTTAATTTCCAAGAATGGAAATTCATTCAATCCATACTTTAAAATATGATGAAGGTCATACCTCTCCAAATTATGAAAGACGAATAGGTAAATGTTGCTTATTTCCTAATTTATATTACAGTTACGACAGGCAGCACCAAAGATACTGACCTGTAAAATGACCATGGTCCTTAACCTTATTTCTAATAAGTTTTTTACAAAGGTAGCAAGTTCTATATGCGATGAACTGCTGTTCCTCCATTAGAAGTAAGATTATTCATAGGTTTTTTACATGATTTTCATAATATGGTAGAACATTGTGACAGCAATTTCCTCCTACTTTCTTTAAATTCCAATACACATTCCAAAGCCTGTTAAACTGAAATATTGTGTAGTATTTGTGTAATTATTTATTAATAATAAGCCTGCTGATATCGGCATGGTGTATTTGATGATGTTTTACATCTTTAGGCAAAACAGCCTCAAAATCCGCATAAATTACGAATGGGTGGGGTATCATTTTAGAATAATTTTTTAAATATAAGTTTTTATTTTCAGGGAGCGTGTATAGGGTGTTCTTATTTGATTTTTTAGCGCACAAATAACATGTGCCCTAAAAGGTTTTATCATAATAAAAACCGTTTAAACAATGGGGACCACCATTTTACGCGAATTCAGGTGTTACATTCACTACTCCGAAATGGCAATTCAGCAGTCTATTTAAATTAAAAAATGGCGGTATAATGATAATTATCACCCGTCTTTGTAATAATAAAAGATTAATCGGTTACCACCCGATACCTTTGTTCGATGAATTAAGACAAGGTGAGGATGATGAGGTAAAATAATCAATGTCATTCAATTGTTTAAGAAGGAGTGTTGTTATATTCAATGAACATTTATAGCCAATTTAAAATCGCTATTGTTCTCTCGTAATTGAATCGTAATTCAATTCATCCATAAAGTAGTGTAAGAGAAACATGCTCCCTATTCTTAGGAATAAAACTATGTCCAGCTAATCGACTTAACAGGATAATACGCGGTTAAAATAAAATCGATTTCGCGAATCTTAAACTACACGCCACCCACTTCCTAAATATGTGAATTTTTCGATTTTTTCATTTAACCGACTCCACACCATCCAGCAAGAAAACTATCGGAAAAGACACACGCGCTATTTGAAAAGAAATTATCTTTTATTTCCCCATCTTTTTCAAATGAATGAGAAGCTGTAAACTGGACTTTTACAGATCCCATTTCTTTAATTTCATTTTGTAATTATTTACAAGTTATCCGTTAATGCGATTTTGAACAATGTTTTGATTTTCTAAAATCAAATCGAATATTTTTACCGGGAACCCCTTAAGTCAACCTCTATTTCAGGTTCATCGTTATTTCATTATTTACCGAACCCCCTATTTGATTATATTCCAGTTTCGTCATCACC
>CM039679.1:327662750-327687750 GCA_022537955.1 Schmidtea mediterranea
AATTTTGTGTCCTTATAGTTGAGTTATAGACTTTTTAAGGCCATTTTATCTTTATAAAACAGAAATAGTATCTATTCAGATGTACTTCATTAAGTGGTTAAACCATTTGGTCCCTTCGCTCCGTATTAAGTGTAAGTTTACATGTTCCGTACGACTTTCCATGGCCGCTTTGTCTAGTCGTGTACAAGCGGGTGATCGTTTGCTCTCGTGTTAATTATTTGATGGTACGTTGATCATTTCATTTTTTGGTCGGGGGTTTTAAATGTTTTCTCCTTTATTTAGTGCGTCGAATTTGATGACACCGTGAAGCAGTTTGGTCGGTGGAGTGATATAGGTACTATTCGACTGGCGTGAATTATCTGAGTTTTGCAAATTGGTAAATCGTTTATTTTACTCTTTTGCTATTGTATAGCGAGTTGATCAACGATCTCTCCGGCGATGAATTTCCCCGTCAAAACTTCCCTTAGCTTAAGTCTCAAGCATTAAAACCGGTGTGTCTAATATTAAGAGTTTATGAGTCTCAGTTGTTTTGATTTTAAGCCATTTGGTTACTATAATTTTAGGTCGAATTTATGGGAATTGAGTGATGATGAAGTAGCCCAAAAGATACTCCCTCTTTAACCAAACTCCCTATACGGATTGAATATTACGTTTCAGTACTGCGTGGTCTCACGCCGTACCTTCACTGCCACGAATTATAGCGGACTTAACCTCACTTACACAATTCGATTGGGTATGTAGGAGTTTGTATTTTTTGGCTCTTGATTTTTGCTTTATTTGAAATAGTAAATAATCTGTGATATATAATTGGCATTCACATTCTATTAATCATCAATCATAACTCACCACGCCGACGCCCAAACAGAGCTATATGAGGTTGAATTGGACACGGTCGGAGAAAGTGCTAACATTCTTCCACTCACATTGAAATTTCTCGTTAGATTCTACTGGTAAGTCTGGTCACAAAAACTGATTCGAGTCCTTAAAACTGATTCAAGTTATTAAAACTGATTATAATATTGAAAATGAATCGATATATTACCTATGTATGACCCTAACCTTGGTGTTAAATTGATGTAGTAAACAAAATTTGACTTGTGATTTTTCTAGTATATTCTTAATCTTAAATTTTATTATTTTGTAATTTAGTTTGAAATTTTATTTTTGATTTTAATTGAATGTTTCCAATTCAATTATTAATTTAGTTCCATTTTTCAGGAATCGGCTTTTTTTTGGTAAATTGTCAATTCGGTCAATTTCATGTTCTCATGTTATTTCTATGTTTATTTCGTGCGGATTTGATGCACTTGGTTATTATTTTAATTTACTTTTGTGTTTCTTGATTTTTATATTAATTGTTTCTCTCTCATATTTAGCATGGTTAGTGATGTTTTATGGGTTATTTTAAATCTGAATGTTGTATTTGCGTGCGTGTTACCGATTCATTTAAACAAAATCGCGTCTTGGCCCAAAATTTGATTTATTTACTTTCGACCAAAATCATTGTTGGAATCGGGCGGAGTGGCCCTGTTCGACTCACTGGCTATGACTCGGGAAACAACATCAATTTCTTATATACGAACATTATTGTAATTACCCTCTTTCATCTCGTCGTCCTTTCAACGTCCGGAGATAATACAGTGTTGGTCGATCGAGCATGAGGGGACCACTCGTACGCCCGTCGTCCGTACTGCGCACCGGAATCGCCGAAAGGAAATCCGGGAAAGATGGAATACGATTACTAGTGCTACATAAACCTATGTCGTTGAAATAAATGTTTTTCGTCTTGTAAATTTACCTGAAATAAGTTATGTAAATAATAAATTAATTAACTTAGGAAAACTGGAGAACTGAATTAGATTTAGCTGGCTTAACATATAATGTACTTTAAAAATCAACAATAAAATTAAAATTACAAATTGAAAATTTTCAAATGAGTTACAGATTATACTTACTAAACAACAATTTAATGAGCAGTTTAAACAATGGGCAACGGTACACTGTATTGATAATCATTCTATTGGGTTTTTGCCGAAGTAACGACTTTAGTTAGTCAAATGCGTCATCCAAAATCCAATAGGTGTATAATGTTTTTAATGGTGTAGTTATTGATTTTGCATAATGCTGAGGAGTTTTCTATAAGTGTATTACGCAGTAATATCGATGGTGGTTTTCTTGTTGGATGTGGATTATTATATTATGAAATTGTATTGATGGACTAATCATTAACTCTAATACGATTCAGTCATGGGGACGCGGATAATAAGAAATCAGCAACGGAACTGAGAAAATTTGAGGAAGGGAAGAATCATTAGCTCCATCAGCAGTTCATTCCGCCTCAGGCCGAGAACATACAACGGACGGGAAAGCAGACATGGTAGAGCCTCACGGGTAAAAGAAACTGTTACTAAGACTCTAACGGTGGGCTCAAAGGGACTGGCAGGGAAGACAATTGAACCAGCCCGGGCCCAGTGAGGCCGAAGAAGACATCCGATTGGCAGCTTGGATGATTTTGGAAACTTATCGTTTTTGGTAAATAAAAATTTGTATATATCATAAAGTTAAATGTTGGGGTGCTTAATTTGATTTTATTAAATTTCGAACATCGTAGTAGTTGGCAATAAGTTTTCTTTTGAGATGTTATAAGGTTGAAAGATGGGAAATGAGAAGTAAGCGGAACCTAAAAGCCAAGACGGCATTATACAGTCTGGTCGGGTAGCTCGGGCTGACCATGCTGTAGACCGGGTCATGTTTAGTAATAAAATTCATCTTTGACGATCACAGAACGATTGGTAAACATACCCAACGTATCCTAGCCAACGCGTAACCAGTGGCAGTCAGGGGATACATTGTATGTAATGGGTCAAGTCAAATACCATGAACCCCACACTAGGGTTGGTCAAGTGGTCAACACAAACAAGAGGAAGCATTTTAAAAGAAATATTAAAATCAAATTTTATACATAAAGATATTAAGAACATAAAATTCACTTATAATTCAAATTTTACTTTTAAAAATATAAATTAAATTAAATTTAATCATCTTCATCATCATTAAAGTGTGGAATGCTAAAGCTCCTTCGACAGCGGCTGAACTTTGGTGATCCAGAATGAAAATTTTTTGTAAAAAAATTGCAAATGGAATTTGGAACCCTCTCCCTATACGAATAGTATTGTATGCTTTTTTTGACGCAATATGTTTGTTTTCCAAATCGTATTTGCCTTTGGTTTGGCAACCAAACTGTAGTATTACGAAACAGTGCATATTGCCTCGGATTTTGAATTTGGTGGTTGATTTTAAACATACAAATTAGCTTGCAGTTCTTCAGTAAATAAACATTTCGTTTACTCATATTTGGAAGCTAAAGAATAGAAAATCCAAGAATATAAAATTATAAGAACTCTAATTTAACAATAATTAAATTACATCTTACTTGTTTATTTTAAACACAAAAAAAGTATAATATTATAATTACTTTTCACATTGCAATTTTTTATTAACACAAACAATTATAATAATAATGATTCTTATCAAAATCGTTAATACACACAAATTTTTCATCTTAATTTTAAATTCAATAAATATTGGACAGGCACAGCAATAGCATAGCCCTGGCTTTTTTCAAATTTTTGAATTTTTATACCGGAGTTTCTTTTTAATTTCAACTTGAATTAATTAAAATCAGCGAATTGAAAAAGAGAACAATTGATTATTTATAGAAAAAATAGAGGACAAATAAAATGGCTAAAAAAAGAACATGTTCTCTTTAAAACAGACCTGTTGACAAGCCTACCCCACACCCCTAACAACTGTTAAGATAATATTGTAAAAGTAATGTAATCTCATATACGAACATTTATATGTAATTACCTCTTTCATCTCCGCTCGTCTTCATTCGGTCCTCGTGGGTCTTCAGCTGTTACATTTGGGTATCGCCGGATTGCTTGGCCATTGAATGTTAGATTGGGATGTGGTTGCTCGAGTGCATCCTTATATATGCATGGGATGGGCATGATCGGAATATGAAAATACCGACAATATATTATCAGCACAGTACTAGTGCTGAAGGTCACGTGTTTTTGTTGCTTACTATTCACGAATAGGTGAAGGGTTTTCTGTGTTTCAATGTTAATCGATTTTGTTCAGCTAAATGTCAGGCCGATGTTTGACAACTAGCTTGCTCTTTCTATTGCGATTACGACTTCCAAATCTTGGTTCGATATTCCCTTCGAACTCACAATTTGTTAGGGAAGTTATCCAATTAGAAAACAAGATTACTTTTTCTGCTTTAAAGTGATTTTGTTTTATTAAATAATTCTAGGAATTTTCGGTTTTAGTTTTGACTTTAACAAATTCCGGTCTTATCGGTTTGATGTACTTAATTCTATTCAAGGGTCGAAAACAGGAGATTTTATGGCTGATATTAATTAATGACAGTACATCTTTTTAGATTAATGGACGATACGTTTTCCATGATGATCCTTAGTCGTGGTAGTTTGCGCGATCGGATACAGTTAATTTATTTATTATCCGGTACTTTTGATTTATTGGCTATACTTATATAATAATTGTTCATTATTAGACCTGTTTTGTTCAAGTTCTTTATAGTTTCGCTCGGGGTATTGCATCGCTCAAACGTCAGGTGGGTCTTCTTGGTGCTATGTATGGTCAATTCCGCTATGATGAAACTTATTGGAACATGGATCTCAGTGGAGTTGATCCTATGTGTGATTTGATTATTTTGCACGACTATCTGTAATTTATGTTTATATGAAAATGTTTAATTTGCCTCTGTTATTGTTGATGATCTTCGAGTGGTCCTTACCAGTAGTTGATGTTTGACCGGAATTTATATTTTTCTAATTGTGATCCATATATTTTGGCTTAATCATTATGCTCGTCCTAGGATATTTTATGTTGATATTGCGAGTTCATGATTGTCCACTGGACTACTCAGTGTTTTGATATTGAGCCGATTTGTTATTATAAATTAGGTCGAATCTTTAGGAATTGAGTGATGATGGACTAGTCAAAAGACTATTCCCTCTTCAACCCAAATTCCCCTATACGGAATAATAATTGACGTTTCAGCTACTGCGTTCTCACGCCGTAGCCTTTACGGGCACGTATTATTGGCGTACTTACACCTCACTTACACAATTCGGTGGGGGTATGTATAGTTTATTTCTTGCGGTGATGTGTCGGCTGTGGGCCGGAAAAATTTCGACAAGCATTCTATTCTAAGAACCTTTATTTGAAATATAATATCATATGATAATTCGTAGTTAATGTACATCATTCATCGAGCGTCATTACAAATGTTCCCCACGCCGATGCCCAAACAGAGCTCATATGAGGTTGTATGGACGCGACGTGGAGAAAGTTTTCGAGCATTCCTCCACTCACATTTGTAAATTTGTTCTGCTTCAACTGGTTCCTGCTAGAGAATAATCAAAATTGATTAAGACTGGTTAAAATTCTAGGTAAACATACTAGATATCGCCAATTACTTGATGAAACAGACAAATATGAATCTAATCTTGATGATGAAACCGACAACAAAGATGAACCAAAACAAACATATAATGAAGTATTTGAAGCCCTATCAAAAAGCATAAATAGACCTAAAAAAATAAAAAGGAAACCATACCAAAAAGAAAATATCTAAACTCTTACAACCACCTCCTTATAATCCCTTGAAACAATGTTTGGATCCTGAGACAAACGAACTCTATGACCGAGCGAACTGTCCTTAAAATTTATTATGCAGCAAAGAATCGAGTATCATTTATGAAAAATTATTTAATCATAAAATTTAAGAATAAATTATTTCATTACACTATGAAAGTTACATGAGTTAATCACAATAAAAATATTCCAGAAAGTACAACACCGATAAACGGCCTTGGATGCGTTCATTTTCACATCATTCACCCTCTTTACTATTGAATGATGCTTATTTAAAACGACAGTATGATAGAACACTTTGGTATAGCACCGAGGCATTCGCTGAAGCATTAGACCAACCAAGCTTCGAGAAAAGAGAAGTAGCAAACCCAAGAGTTCGAAATGGAATGGAAAATAATGAGATGTGTAAGTGCAGGTTCATCCGCCAATATTTCGTGCCTGTGAAGATTCTTCCGTGCGTAACGCTAGAATCCAAACGTCAATTCATACGTCTTGAGCACTACCTTCTAAATATAGTAATAATTTGTTCTCTAATTGCTACATCTAGCCAATGGCAGATTTTCGTATACACTTCAACTTCTTTGATAAAAGTTTGTAATTTATCGATGTTTCCGTCAAATGGCTAGCCTTGGAATTTTTCTCTGAATTCTCCAATATCTGGTCTTTCGGGTATTGTTGTCGGTTCAATGTTGATTATGGGTGTCTCCGTCTCGCTTTCTGCCATGTTGGTTTTGTTGTTGAATTTTGGTTCCTCTAAAATATCGCTTCCCTTTTGGTCTGATGATTCTATATCACTGTTCTCGTTGCTTGGTTGATTATCTAGGATATCCTCGAGTAATTTAAGTCCAGTTTCTTTGCTTTCTGATTCGGTGTTTCTTATTGTTTCAACTGATGCTGGTTTCTTTGTCGGTCTTTTTGAATAGCTTTTCGATCTTTTTTGCGGCTTGATGTTCTACTTCTTCTAATAAACTGGGGTTGTTATTAGTTTCCGCTTCTCTTTGGCTTCTGGTGTTTCTGTATACGCTATCAATTTTTGAACAGTTTTTTGGTTTGTATTTTTATTTCTACTGGGGATTATATAATTTGTAGCGTTTTATCTAATATTTTTAATTGCTTTACTACTTGTAATTGTTGGGATTAAATACATTTAATTTCCTAGTTAAATACTTTTAATTGCTGATTGTTTGCTTTGTTTATTGTTGGTTGTTTATTTGATTGAATATCTACAAATAATAACACTTCTCGTAATTATATTATACGATATACAAATTTTCTTTACTCGTTTACTACAATATAACATATTTTTACGTTTAATAAATCGCTTTTATTTGTGTTTTGGGTATTCATATCATAGTTTAAGCCCCCCCATTATTTCAGTTGATTTTAAATTCTCTATTTCCTCGTAGTGATTATCTATGTAGTCGTATAATATATCAATTTATTCGTAGCAATTATCTATCCCTTTATTAATATATCAAAACATTAACATAATATAATTACATATAATCATAATCAATAATAACACATGTGTTAAACACTAATATTCCCCAAAAAATGATCTCAGTGCATTTCTATATTCCTTACGTTCTAATAACCTCGACTCTATTTACCCAGCTCTTCTTTTGCGCTCTACATTCGATATAGAATTTCAATTTATTGAACCTTGCTCATCATTTGTTTTTATTGCTTCTTTCGAAATGTTCCATTATTTTCTTTTTTAAATTGTAGTTCTTCCTTATTTGAAAAGTTAATAAAATACTATTATTTAGACCATATTTATTAATTATACTTTTTTACTAGTATATTTATTATAATTTATAAAAGTATTGATTCTAACAATTTCATCAAAATACATTCTCAAGTCTGTCATTATTATTATTTAATAAGGTTATTAAGCTGTACAAGAAATTATTATATTTACTAATATCATTATCTAGTAATTGACTTCTGTTAAATCTATATAAAAAATAATTATCTGTTAAATTAGTGATATTACTAAATAATAAGATATGAGAATTGTAGTTTTTGTGGGTTTTTTGAAAATATTTTTATAAAAACGTTTTAATTTTCAATTTAAATATAATGTTATCGCTATTTTCAATGTTTTTAATTAATGCATTTGTGTATGATAAGGGCTGTGCATGTGTTATAATTTTAATATCTCTTGTAGATATATTATAAATTGTTATTATTTTCCTTTTCTTTAAAAGTGACAGTTTTTTTATTTTTAACTCTAAGTTTCAGTTTTATTTTTTGCTCAAAGCCCAGTAGTTTGTCTTTATGTTGGACTACTTTATTCCTATTGCTATCAAGGATCATATGATTAATGTGACAGTTCCTAAAGTCAAAAACGAGGCGAGAGTGGATGTTGATCTGGTAATCTAGAAATGGTGATCTGGCGTTTGGCGTCATTAGTTGTTTGATAGGGTGAGATGGAGTTGGGTTGTCGTCAATTGATTTGGATATTATTGGTTGTTGGGAAGTCATGGCTATATTAGGGTTAGCTACCTCATGTCAATCAGGGTTCTCTTCTCTAGCTAGATATAGTTCAAAGTGTCCATTAAGTCGGGTGCTTCGTTATCAGAGAACATTTTTAGGGTTTTCTTTGCCGAGGTCTTTTGGTTTTGGGTTGTGAGAAAAGTGATTGGGAGGAGTCAATCGAATGGGTAATTGGTTCATAGAGGTCAGTTGAGGTGCTCTCATTGGTCTGGGTGTCGAGCTCAACTATCTTATCACTATATTGATTGATGGAAGCAGTGGGAGTCGCAATCTTTATTTCGCTTTGATATTCTGTATCAGATTCATTTTCAGTTATTTCATCTATGTCGTATTTATGTCAGGTTGGTGGGAAATAGGTGGTTGATTTGAGTCTTGGGTAGGCGTTGGGGTAAACTGAATGTCGTCAATGTCAATGTCCTCTGAGACTTGGGAATTTCTAAAGTCTATTGTTTTATTTAGGTCGAATATCATCTTTTGTGTGTCTAATATTTCTAATACCTACAAATTATTAAATCAATTTATTTTAAAATTAAAGTCTAACTTGGTTCATTCCCAGACATATATTGATTTCCTTCATTGAATTGAATGTGAAGTTAGCGGTTCTAACCTCGACCCCTTTACATACAATGCTTTTCTTGCCCGCCAATGGTTACCCGTTGCTAAGCAAAGTTGGAACTGTAACCACTGGTTATGAGACCGCCAAAGATGAGCTCTAACTATAGAACTGCTGAGTCCTGGTCTCATAGTGGGTTCAACGCGCTACCGATAGAAGGTCTATGCGCGATTTACTGCCTAGGTCCATTCTGTGTGAACTCAACACTCGCACGAATTCTATTCGCTTTTTCATTCGATTCGACTTATTGATTTTTACAGTAGATTATTAAAATTATAACACTAACAAGAAAATAATTTATTTTTATCATACAGGCTACATTTTAAGCTGCATATTTTCGATCTAAACTACTGATAAATTTTGATTGTCGGTTTTACTTAGTTGCTTGTTGCGTGCCGCGTTTTTCTCGTTCCGCCTTTCCTGGTCGCCGCTGGGGACGTTTAGCAGCTACCGGATTAGTGGTGTTAATTGCATCCCGGTAGTCTATTTATGTTGGCTCGAACACCAGTGGATAGGTCACTGCGTTGCCCTCCTGGCAAGCCAATAGTGCCACTTCCAAACTTCTGATCTAGGTCTTTTGATTTTGGGTTAATTGTTTCTCTTCCGCTCATCCAAGTTGAGCGGCGGTCAGTTGCTGATAGATTGACTTTATTCTGTCGGGTTCTTACCATGTCGCGCAAATCTTCTGTATCTCGCGGCTCATCTGAAGGAGCTGGCTGTGGAGCTCTGTATTTTCTTTTCGCGATTTGTCTAACTCTCTACTCAGAGTTCTGAGGGATTTCATGTCTACAAATAAGTTATCGGTTAACAAATTTACGTAATTTCATGATGAAGATTTTTGAGTAATTATTGATAAAATTTTATTTCTTGGGTTACTCTAAAACTCATCTGCTCTATAAATCTGTTGGGATTCTACAAATTTGTTATATTGAGTTTACTAAGACTTAGTGTTATTATATGATTCCATTGAGACTAAAGCTTAGCATATATAATCGAATTATGAAACGAAATGATTCTAACAGACATTTAGTTTTACTACACAGTAGGTTTTTCTAATTATCCTCTAGGATGATTTCCGCACCGAGAGCCTGCTGAATATCTGGACCGAATTCGAGCATAGGAATGCTCCTGCAGTTGAGGAGAACTCCTGTTGAAATTTCTCATGTTCCTGGGTAGTAACCGTCTTGGTACTACGACATTCATCGGAGTGTTCATTTCTCCAAAAGCCGGATCATCTAGTTCATAGGATACTCCGTAACTTGGAGCATAACCTTCCGTGCTGGGGATCCTCCCCGAGGCGATGCCCGCCTTCACTCTTTCTAGTCGCCGTCTGGCCATTGCTACTTGCCAATTGGTTTGTTGTTGATGTAACTCCAGTCGAGCTTGGGTAAATTCCGCTCTCTGTCTAGTTTCATGGGCTGGGTTGCGACCTTCTCTTGATTCCCATACTGGAGAGATTGAGAATACAGCATCCACATGGGTTGTTGGCATCGCGCTGCCGTTCGATGGTGATCGATCAATTTCCATCTAGTCACTCTATCTGTGGTTTCATTACATTTTCATTTATTTATACTGGAAAATTTTATTCATTTGGTACCTTTTGTCTTTACGGTTGCAGTTCCATCTGTTGATTTCTACTAGTAGGTATATTTTTTATACTCTCCGCATTTACTTATATTCATTAGGTCTTAAGAGTCATTGGATGTCGTGACTCCTTCCAATCCAATCCAATCCACAATCGAATTTTTACGAAGTCAATATACATTTTATTATACCTTCGTCATTAAGGCTTTTAACTCGGATTATTCATTTTTGATGATCAAATCCTAACTTTGAAACGATTCTCCGCCCTTTTCCCACACTCACCTCCTTTATTTAGCCCTAGGTTTAGATATGTTGATACTAAGATTTTACGAGTTCCCACTGTACTACTTGGTTTGAATGATTTTGAGCCGATAAGTAAGATTATTTAAGGTCGAATTTTCGAGAGATGGATGACGAAGGGGCAGCCAAAAGACTGCTATTCTGTCTTCCATCTACCGCTACAAGTTTTGTGAATTGACGTTTGGGTTTTGGCGTTACGCATGTCTTAACCTTCACAGGCACGAGAAATTGGCGGATGAACCTGCACTTACACATCTCGATAGTTATGTAAAGTTTACTATCTTGCATGGTGTTTCGGTTGTGGGCCGGAAACATTTTGACAGAATGCGACATATTTAGTAAACTATATATTTCGTAAATCATCGTTTGTTTCATAGCTTCTGATCCAACATTCCATAACAAATCAACCCTTTCCATACTACGGCTTAAGTAGAGTTACTTAAGATTGATTGAAATGAGTTAGTATGAAATTATCGTAGAATAATTTATCCTGCCGAGAAAATTTGACTTTTGCTCAAATTATCGCATTAAAATTTCTGTTTGTTGGAAATGGAAAAAAAAAAATTTGCATATATACTGTCTGTTAACTCCTAACCTTGCGTGTTTCTTTTGATGCCATTTAAACAAATTTGACCTTGATTTTATTTGGAATATCCTAACTCTACATTTTATGTATTTTCTTCGCTTTAAATAGACATTTATTTCTTATTTATATTTTATTGGAAATTAGAAGATTTTGTTTTCCAACCAGCATCCTCATTAAAATGCTGATTTTATAAATTGCTCTATTTTCGGTCAAATTTTCTTGTTATATTGTTATGTTTGTGTTAACTTCGTGCTGATCTTGGTGCATTTTTTTATTATTTTAATTTACTTTTATGTTTTTTGATTTTGTTTAATTGCGTTTTTCTCACATTTTAAGGTCGTTTATTTGATGTTTATGGGTCTGATTTTAAATCTGCATGTTATTTTTGTGTGTTATTTCCAATTCATTTAAACAAAATCTTGTCCTGTCCCAACATGAGGATAACTTTGTTCATAATATTGGAGATTATTTGTATCTAAAAATTATTTAATCAATTTATTTAAAAATTAAATATTTTACTTAAATTGTAATTTTTTGGATAATATCCTCCTTACCTTTGTAGATAAATATATTTTCCAACATTTTGGCGATAATATCCATCATTTTGGTAATTTAATAAATTATCTAAATTATAAAGTAAAACTTGATTTAAAATAAAATTTAAATTACTTGTTCCATATCAGTAACAAAGATTATTCATATTGTTGTTATTATTCATTTTTGTTATCTAAATAAAATTACATATAATAAAAATTTTAAATAGTACACTTACAAATTAAACTGTTTGGTAAATTATGAAAAATTTGAAAAAATGTTTATCATTATATTCAAATGTATGTATTTATTTTTTTACCAATCAAAATCAACATACCACACGCACCCACACTTATATCCTGTCAACACGCACTATCAATCAAACATGTACACAAAAATCAATTAGGAATAAACACATTCGATAGAATAAAGATCTTTATTTAGAGAACAATTTTCATTTGATTTTAGCCAAGTAAAACATTGTGGCACAAGTTTTGTCAACTAATTTTTGATATCGAAATTCGTTGTTATCAATTAGGCATCAACATTGATTCTAGTTTTGATATCAATAAAGGGGGATAATAGTCCCATCGAATCAAACTACATATATTTTATTTGTTCTACATAAATTTGCGATTCCAATGTTCTCCACCGAGATTAGTTGATTTAGTATTTAAATCAAAGCTTTGTGATTTGTATATGGAAGTTTGTCCATGGAAACCAATTGAATTTTTTCCCAAATTAGTTTTTTTAGGCAAAAAGTTTGTATCTGGATAGAACTAAAATTAATTAATTAATAATTTATTAAATTACTACTTCATTTTTAAAGTATAACGTAATCATACTTTGGTTTATAGGTTGTCAACATGTGTCGAACAAGATTGTTCAAACAAAGTACTGTACGACTTGATGTGATTTGAATTCGTTTTCAAAATACTCCATATTACAAGTACTGATACAGATTCAAGTTAATGGATTTTCAATTTTATATCCACTCGCTAAATTTTCCACTATGAGGGTAACTGGCTCTGATTAAGATTCAAAATCAGTAGCATACAAATTGTAAAAATGGGTATTTATTTTTAATGTCTGACATGGTAAATACAACAATTCAATGTTTTTATTAGATAACCCATATCCTAACAATACTTTGCAATTTACAACTAGACTTTCATTATTCTTTGCAAATCATTGGACTATATTTTTCGCGTAATCAGTTTCCTTTATTAATGTTGAAGACTTGGACTTAAAGTGTTCAAATATTGAAATGTTTCCAAATATGATCTTCCATTTCTTTTATTCCTTGGAAAGCCAAAAGAATAAAATTGTAGTCGTTTATTAGCAAATATTTGCTCCTATAATTGAGGATTGAACGCATTGACAATGAAAATTGACAACTTCCTTACTTTTATTAGATAAATTACATTTTCTATTAGCAAGCCCAATTTGATGACCAGCTAAATTACGGTCAACACGAATTCTTTCTAACCATCAACTTTGCATCTAATAATATTATTTGTGGACTTATTTTTGTATCTTAAACTTCTTCAGTATTGGTCCTGTCAATTTAATTTGAACATAACACAGGTAATGAATATTTTGTTGATCAAAGAAATCTATTTGAGTGGGAACAAAACACTGATCTGGTTTTGATTTGAAATCCAAATTTTTCTTTTTGTGTCATTTTCTTCTACCCATTACTCTAACAGTATGTTTTGTATCGTGATTGTAATTACTTATAGTGTCAATCATTGCTTGTGTGCAAAAATTCATCATTCACTTCCTTCAATCTTTAGTTAGAATAAAAAATTACTTCACATCTTTAAAAAGAGTTTGGAAAAATAAATTGTTTGCAGTGTAACATTTTTTTTCTGGGATTTCATTAGATAAATTTTCCCCGTTTACTCATTTACAACCTTCATTTTATGGTAAAGTAATGTATCGTTCAAATCACGTATTTGTTTGAGAAGCTATTAATGTTGAAACTTGAATTGAAGTGTTTCCTGATACTGTAATTGAATTCACTGGATAAAGATCTTCAAAGACCATTTTCAATTTACTGCTTGGGGAAATTGCCTATTAAAGATGCTATAATTCTGATTTTGCGATACTCATGCACTGGAGTTATAGGTGCGTATCTTTCATTCTTTTTGTTTATATGTTTTCTTGCTAATGTTTTGACGGATTTAATTGTTCCTCATTTTTGTTCCTTTAATAAATGCATCAGAACTTTGGTTAATAACAGAGGTAATGTTCCATTTACAGATGGTTATAGAATCTTTAATTTCTGATATTGCATTGGCATTTTTAAAGGCAGGGTAAGATTTGAGATTATTATTTATTACTTCATTAGCATTTTTCATACCAAAATTTCCAATACGTTTAAGAATAGATAGTGCAAATCGCCCAATTGTTTTTAACCAACCAGATCCGTCCTGTTTACCCCCATAATATGGTAAATCCTCACCATTTTGATGGGTGCTATAAAAGTTATCAATGTCTGGATTACTCACTTATTTTATGGAAATGTAATGTCAAGTAAGTTATATCTTGTTTACCAAATATATATATTTCCACTGTCATCACGAATATTGATTTCTATATATTGTTTATATATGAGAATTATACTGGCAAATACATTGGATTTTTCTCCTGCTGCTAGCTTATCTATCTTTTCTTTCTTTAATGTTTGGTCTTTGTTGGTAATGTCAACCGGTCTGAGACCATTTAATCCTTTATGTGGCAAATGATTGTAACTAAAAATAATTTTCGGTAAAACATGTATTCAAGTTTTTTTACCTTGATGCACAAAGTATTTTTTCAATCTTTCTTTCAAAGTTCGATTAAATCTTTCCATATAACAAGCTTTGAATTGCGAGAATATAGAGTAATGATTGGCTTTGATAACTTCTTTTACTTTGCTTTTATAAAATTCTTTACCTAAAATAAATTAAATAATTATTTAAATTGATTACCCAAATCAGTTTGTAAATCTGTAGGTTGTCCATCTTTAAACAATTTTTTAATTGCAATGGCCATCTTCATTGCAGATTAGTTTGTTGGAATAGCAACGAGCATGATCTATGAAAAACATCATACAAGTTAAATTATATATGATATCCCTTGTTCATCTCGAAAAAGGTATCATTTCCATCAAGTCCATAGCCACAAATTTATTGATCTCTTGTTTTATGGTCTGGTTGGGAATCTTTTCAACATTGGTTTGTTTAAACTATATGCAATTTGGTCCGATAACCATTTTTGAGTCTCTTTTTAGAATAAATCACTCTTTTTGTTAATTTTTCTACACCACCAAAACCGAATTGTGTTTAGTTGATTTTTGGTAAATGGTTCCTTCATTATTACAGCAAGATGTTAAAATATTTAAATCGACTTTATCTGGTTTAGAGTGTTATAAATCCATGAGGATCTTAAGGATGAATTTCCCCTAATTGCCGATATAACTATAGGAATTAATGTACCCAAGAACCCGTCCTTTTGTTTATGCATTATTATTTTCATTAAACGTCTATTTTTAGTGTTTACCAGTGATAAAAGGGATATCTTATGTCTTTGTAATACCGCTCTTTTAGCTTTACTAATATTTACATTACCTCGAACTATATTTACTATACCTTCAAGCAAATCGTCAATAACAAATAGAGCTTGTAAAATTGATATTCTTTTATTATTTTGTGCCTTTACCAATGCATTGAAATATGGTAGACTACGTTCAAATTTCATGTTTACTATTTACAATCAATTATTATTGTTTATAATTTTATCTACTTCTTTTTCTTTAAATTCTTCTTTAAATTCTTTTTTAGAATCTTCATTACTTTGGGTTTGGTTTTACGAATAACTTTTTTGGGTTGAATTTCGTTTTCGACGTACTTTTTTAAATGACATGATTGATAATCATTTATTGTTTTCAATTTTGTTTATAAATCGTAACACCTTTTTCATTAAAAATATCTGTTCGGATACGTAAATCGTCACTGCATTGTTGTGTAAAGTCAAAGAATAAATATCCATGGGGAACAATTGTAGCTAAGAAATCAATAATCGTTTGATCGCGAGGATTTTTGAAAATAACTAGGTATTGAACATTTAAATTACGTGTTCGATGACTTCCTCCTTGATGAAATAAATTTTGAGTTATGAAAATAACAGTAACTCTGCAATTTCTACTGATTTTTGTGAACAAGTTATTGAAATCTATAATTATTACATCGCTTCGACGTAACCTAGATGACCAGTTTTTATCAAATCCCTTAACTAATGTCATTTTCAATTTACAAAACTGATTTTGTGTCAATCCATGTTCTTCGTCTGCACCCCTATGTCAATATATTTTATTGAATTTGGATTTGAACACTTTTGATTGTAATAAATTACATACAAATAAAGTTTTACCGCTCCCACTTGACCCTACAATTTGATATACTGCATCATTTCTTAATTCCATTTAGTTTAATTTAATTTAATTTAATTTCTTTATAATTTGATAGAGCTGAAAATGATTTGTAATAATTATTATAAAGGAAGATGTGAAGTCTCTAGAATGAAGTTCCCGACCGGAAAACCTCAACATGTAGTGGATAGAAGTGGAAAAAATCCAATCTTATTCTTCAAGAGCGGAAAATGCAAGATAATGGGTTGCAAGAGACCATTATAGAAAGGGGATCTCAAATATCAGATTCAAGATTTACAAATTCAATCATTATCTTTGAACATTGACATGGGGTTGTCGAATCAACTTGAATGATTTGTCTACCAAAATAGAAAACATTTACGAACCGGAACTTTTTCCAGTATTAAGACTTGTCAAGTATAATCCGCTTTATGTTTTTTTTATCAATTTTGTAGGAAAGTTCCTTCATTGTTCTGAAATTGCATTTGTCTTGGATATGATTAAATATTTTTGTTAGTGCTTGATCATTGTCTTCCCAAAACTTCCATTGTCCTGTTGTAATCCAGGTGCTTTATCACCACAGTGCGCTAATTCTTTCTTTGTGTCTTTTGTAATAATAATTCTTCTGCTCTACAGATTTAAGGAATTGATCATAATAATATCCTCTATTTTTGATTTTTCCGTAGTTTATATAAAATTTGTCTTCATCTGGTCTGAGATAAGGCCTTGTCATTCATCATCCTAATTTTCATTTCTACTGTAGTTTTGTCATATGATGCATTTGTATATCTACTTGAAAGCCTTTAGAAATTACTTTTCTTTCTCCACTTACTTTCTCAATCACATTATTATGTTTTTCAAATAGTCTGTTATAGTAGTGGGATACCGGCCCTCTAGCTCAGAGGCCCTCTAGCATACATACACCCCCCTGCAAAAAAAAAATTTTCTAAGTTTAAAAGTACAATTTTTTAGAACAAAGACAATGACTCATTCAAGGTCATCGGGTGAGTCATCAAATTTTCAAGGTTATTTAAACAAAGACCATGACTCATTCACGGTCATCGGGTGAGTCATCAAATTTTCAAGGTTATTTAAACAAAGGTCATGACTCATCAAAAAAATTTATTATTATTTATATTATTATTATTATTATTATTATTATTATTATTATTATTATTATTATTATTATTAATATTTTTATTATTATTATTATTTTTACAATTAATAATATTTTTTATTATTATTATTATTATTATTATTATTATTATAAGTTCACGTTTTATTATTATTAATATTATTATTATTAATATTTTTAATAATATTATTATTATTATTATTATTAATGTATAATAAAAACAAAACGACTACATAAAACTTTTATTATAAGGAAATAATTTTATTATTTTTATTATTAATATGATTATTAATATTATTAATTAGTATGATTACTTATTAATATTGTTTAATAATATTTATTTTTATTATTATTATAATTGTTATTATTAATATTATTATTTTTATTATTAATATGATTAATAATATGAATAATTAATATAATTACTTATTTTTATTATTATTATTTTTATTATTAATAATGCCAAGGTCATTGGATGAGTCTTAATTTTTTTTTCAAGGTCATTTTAAATTAGGTCAAGGTCATTCAAAATTTCACAAGGTCATAGTATTTTTAAACATTTTTTAATATAAATTTACTAATTATTTTTATAAGTAATGTTTTAATAGTTTTTTATTTTTATTTTATTATTATTATAATTTTCTCAAGGTCATAGTATTTTTAAACATTTTAATTTTAATATACTACTTATTTTTTATAAGTAGTGTTTTAATGTTTTTTAATTTTAATTTTATTATTATAATTATTATTATTATTTTTATTATTATTATTATTATTTTTATTATTATTATTATTACTTATTATTATTACTATTATAATTATTATTATTATTATTATTTTTATTATTATTAATATTTTTAATAATATTATTATTATTATTAATGTATAATAAAAACAAAACAACTACATAAAACTTTTATTATAAGTAAATAATATTATTATTATTATTAATATGATTTTATTATTATTATTTTCATTATTATTTGATATAAATTTTCAACAAAGTATATACAATTAATATTGAATAGAAAAAGTTTGTTCAATTGTGTTTCATAGTAGACAGGGATAGAACAATTGTAAATGTTTGTAAAAAGTTAAAGAAAAATTCTATATTTTTGATAAAATATGTGCAAATAAATATCAAAACTAATTATGGCTCAAATGTGTGTGTTAAACCATCGATATGTCAATTTTTTAGGAAACGGATGATGAAAGAGCAGCCAATGGACTACTCATTTACCCTCCAATTTCCCCTATGTACCGATAATATTGACGTTCCAGCTCCTGTGTTCCGCACGCCGGAACCTTCACGGGCACGAACTATTGGCGATTTTACACGCACTTACACAGTTCGGTAGTGTGTTTTATTTTTCTATCTTGCGTTATGTTTTGGCTGTGGGCCACCAAAAATAAAATAATAGAAAAAATAAATTACCACATGAATTAGGCAAAAGTCTTGACGCATAAACTGTATATTTGGCATTCATATAAACAAATTTTAAATCGGGCATCGATGTACATAAACCAAAATAACATAACTGTAGATTAACAATCTGAAAATATTGCTGCAAAACATAACTGTAGATTAATAACCTGAAAATATTGCTACAAAACATAACTGTAGATTAATAACCTGAAAATATTGCTACAAAATATAACTGTAGATTAATAACCTGAAAATATTGCTACAAAACATAACTGTAGATTAATAACCTGAAAATATTGCTACAAAATATAACTGTAGATTAATAACCTGAAAATATTGCTAAAAAAATTACTGTAGATTAATAACCTGAAAATATTGCTACAAAACATAACTGTAGATTAATAACCTGAAAATATTGCTACAAAATATAACTGTAGATTAATGATCTGAAAATATCTGAAAAAAAATCACACAACAAAGTAAGATTTATAAAAAATGTGCATCTTAAATTTGGTTGAAATTAATACTACAAAGTAGTAGTTGAAAATTTGGGAAAACACATCAGTATTTATACCTATAATTTGGCCTTAACCTTGCGTGTTAGTTTTATTGCGATTAAACAAAATTCGACTTTGAAATTATTTGTGTTATCTAAATTAAATTTTTATTTATTTCTTAATTTAAATTAGTAATTTATTTTTAACATTTTTTAAATAAATTTATTCAACCAAAAAATATTTTATTTTTATTCATTTAATTCATTAATTTTTACTTTTATATAAATGGTCATTTTACGGTCGAATTTTCTTGTTATTATGTTATTTTTTATGTAAATTTCGTGCGGTTCTTGATGCATTTTGTATTTATTTTATTTTACTTTTATGTTTTTGATTTTATATTTATTTATATTCTCTCAGATTTTAAAGTGTTTAGTTGGTGTTGTCTATTGTATTTTAAGTTATCTTGGTGCTGGAGTTTCGTGCTGTATTACTGATGCATTTAAATTTATGAAATATTTATTTTATGGCTAATAATGTGTATATGTTAAATCATAAAAATAGTTCAATATTTGTGTAAAGTTTGAGATTGTTAAGAAAAATGTATATAATTTATGATACACACGCGTTTTTGATTGAAATATGTGTGTTTGTTTTACCGATATAAGAAAAACTATGGACAATGTTTAAGAAAATACATGTAATTTATGATTATCATGGGATTATAATTTGATTAAAGTTGTGAGAAAGTTGTTAAATTTAAAATAAAACTGATTAATTTGTAAATAATGTTATTACTTTGAAGAAATTTTAAAAATAAGACCTTCAGCAAATTGGTAAGAAAATAGTAGTTATTGAGTAATACTTATTAAAATTACCAAAGTTTTATAATTTTTGACAAGTCTTGATATATCTTTAATAAAATTTGTTAGTACTTTGAAATAAGAATTAAAAAAAAAGTTTCAACACAGTAGCAGATTGTAAAGAAAATAGTACTTATCAGTTAATTAAATTAACTAAGTTGTAAAATAATTGAAAAAATTTGTTAGATTTTCTAAAATTTTAAGATTGTTAGGTAATTGTTCTAGGTACTTGTTGAATGAAAATTAATGTATGTTATCAACAGCTCATAGTTTTTAATCTTACAATTTCTCTTCATTCCTGGAAATAATCGTAAATATTTAAATTATTCAGAAAATTGTCAATAACAACATAAGTAATGGGTAACATAAATTCTTTAAATACTAATGAATTTTAGTTTTTAATTATTTTATAATATATAATAATAAAATCAAATAAATACTTGAATACATGAATCGATCAATTTCTTAGAACTGATCACGTATCGTATATTTTATTCAGATTCCAATAATATCATTAAAATTAACCAAAATCTTATTTTTATATTTTGATAACCCTTAAGTCAATGAAAATGTATCGATTTCACTAAGTATACATCTTTTGACATTGATATCCAACCGAATAAATCACCATAAAAACATCATAAATTCCACCTCTTGACCTATCGTTTCCCCCTAAAATAATATAAAATTTACTCTCAACCAATCATTTCTCTTTAAATGACAATATTCCCAGCTATATTCATTATTTTCATAAAAATCACCGACTCATATCGATATTCAACTGAATAAATTTCTTGAAATCCCCTTAAAATAAAATTCATCTCTTGACCAATCATTTTCCATCAAATAACAATTTTTCCAGCTATATTCATTATTTTTCATAAAACTCCCAATTTAGATAATATTTACCCTTTAAATAACAATATTTAATCAACTCACCCTCTTAAAAATGACAACAAACCTGTTCTTAATCGGCTATTTTCACTAAAATAAATTCCACTCTTGACCAATCTTTTCCCATCAAATAACACTTTCCCCTACTTTACCATATTCATTATTTTTATAAAAATCACCTTTTTAATAACGATACTTAACCAACTCAACCCCTTAAAAATATCAACAAATCTGTTCTTAATCGATTATTTTCCCTTAAAAGATCATAAATTCTCTTCTTAGCCAATTGTTTCCCCTTAAAATAAAATTTACTCTCAACCAATCATTTCTCTTTAAACGACAATATTCCAAACTATATTCAATATTTTTCATAAAAATCACTGACATATCGATATTCAACCGAATAAATTTCTTGAAATCCCCTTAAAATAAAATTTCTCTCTTGACCAATCAAATTACCTTAAGATTATCATAGATTCTCCTCTTAACCAATCATTTTTCTTTAAATGACAATAATCCCATCTATATTCATTATTTTCATAAAAATCACCGATTTATATCGATTTTCAACCGAATAAATTTCTTGAAATCGCCTTACAATAGAATTCATCTCATGACCAATCATCTCCCCTTAAAAGATCATAAATTCTCTTCTTAACAAATAATTTCTCTTTACATGACAATATTTCCACTCTCTCAAAAGATTTACACACATATTGATATCTACCTGAACAAATCCCCTAAAAATATTATAAATTCCTCATCTATATTCTCAATTTAGAAAATATTTACCCTTTGAGCACAGATATTCAACCAACTCAACCCCTTAAAAATGACAACAAACTTGTTTTTAATCGATTATTTCCTTAAAATATCATAAAATTTACTCTTAACCATTCATTTCCATTGAAATAACATTTTCCTCCACTGCACCAATAATATACATATTTTTTAAAAAACCTACAAGGTAAAATTTCTTTAGAAATCTATGTTTAACCGACTCTACTCCTTAAAAATCCATCATTCGAATCATATTTACTATATTTATTCAACCAATCAAATTCCCTTAAAATTATCATAAAAATCTGAATTTTACCAATAAAAATAAATTTTCTTTAAAGTATTATAAAATTGTTATCGATACCCAATTCGATCACCACAATTTGATTCTGGCAACAAATTCTATCAAATAAAAAATTCATCAAAATGACTAAAATCGAATAAAATTTATGTTTTCCAAATAAATGAAATTATTGTAAAATCATAAAATATATATCATATTGCTCATTAAAGTTAATCAGTAAATCAAGTATAAATTCAATAAAATTTACCAGTCAACCATAGAGATATATCAATGATTTTCATAAGTATACTGATATCCACACTGAGCATTCCCTTAAAAATCTCTAAATTATACTACTTTTGTGTTTGATATCCATGAAATCAATAAAATTGAAAGTAATTATTGATCCCCTTTTTTACACTGTAAAATCAATTAAAATTTTAGGTTTCACTAAAATATTTTTAAAAATTAATTGATTTAATCAACTAGTTAAATAGAACATAAAATTATAATTAAAATATCATTTATTATTCAAAATCTATCAGTCAAATTTGATTCTAATTGGTAAATAATTATCTTAAATAGATGTTTCATAAACATTTTGATCCTAAATTTAACTTTTATTTAAAATATTCCTAAAATCAAATCAAATCTAATAAATTATCAAGAAATTAAGTGTTTCTAAATTTATAGATTTACCCTAATTTCTTCAATAATTTCATTAAAAACCATAAAATTCAAAAGATGATTAAAATTTACTAAACTAAACACCTTGTATAACTAGATATCACTTAAATTATCATAAAATTTCCTTAAAAGCTCTAATTGATTTACATAGCCTAAAATTATTTTATTTTTGTTGAGTACAACCTAATTAATTAAATTTTCATTGAAAATGACAAGTTAATAATAAGTCAACAAATGGAATTTTAATTAGTAGAGATTATATTCTATAAAGAAAATTTTCAGTGAAGAAGTGATATTGGTGAGAGAGTACATTAAGTGACTAAAATCGTTGAAATTACTGAAAAACGTGGGATAGCTAAAGATATCTACTAAATAGATGAACTCCCAATCGATATATTAAAAACTTACAAGGGTAATATACTTTGAATGGAGAAAATATACATCGAAGAGGAAAATATTAATTGAAGAGAAAATATTCGTTGAAGAGGAAAGCAATCATTAAAGTGAGAAAATATGAATTGAAGCTAACAAATATTCAGTATCGAGAATTGCTTATAATAAATTAGACGGTAAAATTTTTCAATGATGAGATGAAATATCAATTAAATATTGAGAAATACTTGAAATAAAAGAGTCTGAATTATTTACTGATTAACAAATATACTTAAAAGATGAAAATATTCACTGAAAATGAATTGTACTTTAAGAGTGGATGAATTACTAATAATAATAGTAAAAAGAAAAAATAATAATAAAAATGTTGGGCCAGGACACAAATAGCCTTGAAAATTGTTTAAATGTATCAGTAATACAACACGAAAACCTAGCACCAAGATAACTTAAAATATAATATACAACACCAATTAAACATTTTAAAATCTGAGAGAATATAAATAAATATAAAATCAAAAACATAAAAGTAAAATAAAATAAATACAAAATGCATCAAGAACCGCACGAAATTTACATAAAAAATAACATAATAACAAGAAAATTCGACCGTAAAATGACCATTTATATAAAAGTAAAAATTAATGAATTAAATGAATAAAAATAAAATATTTTTTGGTTGAATAAATTTATTTAAAAAATGTTAAAAATAAATTACTAATTTAAATTAAGAAATAAATAAAAATTTAATTTAGATAACACAAATAATTTCAAAGTCGAATTTTGTTTAATCGCACTAAAACTAACACTCAAGGTTAAGGCCAAATTATAGGTATATATACTGATATGATTTGACAAATATCTAATCTTAATTTTCAGTATTGATTTTAAATCGTATTTTGACACTGGTTGTCAGCAGTTTCACTTTGGATTATTTAATTCGATGTTTTTAATTTGGATAGATTTGTGAATTTTTATGGGTGCATTCGATTTATTTAGGAAGGATATGGATTTATGGATTTTTATGGATAATTATGAATTTTGTGGATATGGATTTATGGATTTTTATGGATGCATTCGATTTATTTAGGAAGTTTAATTCAATGTTTTTAATTTGGATGGTTGAATTTATGAATTTTAATGGAAGTAGCCGGTAATTTAGCTTTGGTTTTAATAAATTATTATGATGCTTAAATTATTTTCTAATTGTCGAAAATTTTCCGGCCCACAGCCAATACATTGCAAGATAGTAAAATCATATACAGTATTCAGATTCGTGTAAGTGCGTGGAATACCGCCGATGATCTGTGCCCGTGAAGACCCGGCGTGCGGAACGCAGGGATCGGAACGTCAATATTATTCCGTATAGAAGAAAGGAGGAGTAAGGAAGTGGTCTTTTGGTTACTTCCTCGTTTCTCGATTTCTTTAAAATCGACCTAAATGATTCTACAATCGGCTCAAAATCTATAACACTGAGTAGTCCAGTGGGCACTCACTAACTATGAAATGAACATACATAGATCTTAAGGACAAAAAGAGGGAATGGGTAGCGGGGAAAATTGCGAAATCGTTGCAACACTTAAAATGAATAGCCAACGGAAAAAGATTGATCCGAATGACTCAAAATCACGAAAAATAATATTTAAATAAAAATTAAATAAATTATGTCAATTGAAACGGAAAATATGGGCAGAACGCTGTGCAAAATTTTGGGAATAGTTAAAACACTTATCATAAAAAACTATAAAATAAGGGCGGAACGCTGCTCAAATTTTCCGAATCAACTAAAATACTTATAAAATATAGAAAAATAAAAGTGAAATGCGA
>CM039679.1:327690250-327897750 GCA_022537955.1 Schmidtea mediterranea
TATTGCACTTTACTAGTGAGAATGGATTCACCAACTTTCATCGGTTTACTCCATCGAATTAATGCTTTCTTTACTTCACAAGTAGCTAGAGATTGGATACGAATATCTTAACTCTCGTCAATACTTTCGGCCAATCAATTATACCGAATTGCACCTCTGCCAAAATGGTTTGTACACCCAAGCCCCTTTGTTTAACCTCGTGTAAATGAAGGATGAAGACATTTCCGAATAGCAATTCTCATCACTTTATGCAGATCTTTAAGCTCACTCACGTTGGTTTCCCCCAAAGCGGATTCATGTAGAATACCGGGTATTAAAAACTCATAATTTAGTCACTGTAATAATTTATTTGGAAAATACGACACCTAGAAAACTATTTTTTATTCAATGTCCTTCTTTTTACACTGCGCACTTCTTTCTTTACACATATAATATCCCGTTTTAGTCCTTTCACTTCTCTATTTATACTGGAAATTTCTCTTTTTATACAGAAAATTTCTTCCCTCGTCTGATTTAATACATTAAGAATTTGATTGATGTGATCACCATTTTGTCCACCATTTTGTCCATCATTTTGTCATTCATCTTCAATAATATTATTTGGATTCTGGACAGCACCATTTTGTTCATTAACTTCAACATCACCGTGAATCGGAAAACCATCTTGTCCTGGCGGAATTGGACAAGATTAATTCAAGCCCTTGTTGCGGCTTTAAAGGTGCTTTTGCTATATTATTTAAACACTCAGTATGGTCCGGATCCGTATTGAAACCCTCCCCTGTATTCCACAAACTCTCTTTTCCCATTTAAAATTAAAAATAAAACATAAAATACCTAAATCCCACAATTACTCAAATTTACCCTAGTTATTTTAATAGTTTAATAATTATTTTAAAAAAATAAGGATGAACTACACAAAGAATATAGAAAACCCAAAAAATATTTTAAAATAAAAATTTTCAATAAAGATGATATTTGGTCAGCAGATTTAATTGAAACTGTAAATCCTAAAAATAATAAAAATTATATATATATTCTAACAGTTGTAGATTTGTATACTCAATATACTTGGGCTTTACTATTAAAAACCAACACAGCAAATTCAATTAAAGAAGGATTCGAGTTTTTATATAAAGAAACCCCAAATAGAATTCCAAAAAAATCATATGTTGATAATGGTAAAGAGTTTTATAAGAAAATATTTGAAGAATTTAGACGAGAAAAGGATATTGAAATTTATTCAACCTTTAATTCGTTTGCTGATTGATCAAATTATGGTTCACATAATCCTATAATTGAAGGATTTAACAGAACATTGAAAAATTGGATGTATAAAAAAATTTACAGAACAAGGAAATAGAATTTGGATAAATGTATTACCAGAATTAATTATTAAATATAATAATAACATTCATATAACAATAGGAGTTTCACCAACAGAAGCAAGCGAGAATCATTATTTAATAAGAGAAATTACCCATGAAAATAATTATGCTAATATAGATTTACAAGAAAAACAAAAATTTAATATTGGCGATCGAGTTAGAATATTCAAATGGAAAAATAAATTTCAAAAAGGTTCATCACATAAATGGTCTGAAGAAATTTTTGTCATTTCAACAATACATGCTGGCACAAAACCAATAACTTATGGAATCAAAGATTCAACAGTTGAAGAAATTCTAGGTAAATCTTATCAAAATGAACTTTAAAAAACCATTTTTAAATAATTTTTTTTAATAATGGTTGATGAAATTATTGATACACAGACTGTTGATAATTTTGAAAAAAAATAAGAAAAATAATAGAAACAAACAAACCTGCATCTGTTGAATATAATTGTGAAAAAATATACATCGGGAAAAATAAAATTGCATAAATTAAACAGAGTGAAGGCGAACATAGTGGTGGAATTTTACCTTGGGCTGTTTTATTACCTTTAATATTTGGAGGAATTTCAGCAGCAGCAGGAGCAGCAAGTTAAAAATTATAAAGAATCAGTCTTTTGGCTGACTCCCTTTCATCCAACTCCCGAAAATTCGAGCTAAACTGTGAAACATATCGGCCAAAATTATTACACCGAGTAGTCCAGTGGGCACTCTTAAAATCTAATTTAAACATATATACACATTAAGATGAACTTTTGGTTAAAGGGAACGGGATTTGAGGAAATCGATGCAATAGTCAAACAATTATAATAATTTAATATTAAAGAAAATTCTAACGTCGAGTAGAACCGTGTTAACCTATATAAAACTTAAATTCAACAAAGCATAAAGACCCGGAAATGAGAGTTAATTAAATCATAATATGAGGGGATAAGATAATAGCGCTACATGTAAATTTGGAATATCCACCCTCAAACAAAGTTAATTAGAGTCAAGGGCTGAAAGGATGGATGAGTCGAAGGTATCAATTAAAAGATTACCCTTATAGGTATCGTGCTGATGATCTCATAAAAGCAACCGTAATATCTCTGGACATGTAGGAATGAGAGATATACGTCTAATTAATGGAGACAGAGTAGTAACAGAAGCCATAATGGAATCAAATTCCTATCAAAATGACAGTATTAATAGCCTGTTGTAATTGCGTGCAAAAATGTTAGCCGAAAGTATACGAATAGTAAAAATAAAATAATAAACTATTTAAATCCATTTAAGTCAAAGAATAATGATGATAAAGATAGAGCTAGTATCAATGACAAATTAAATTTAAATATAAATAATCGGGCTGAATCACTTGAACTAAATATATATTTCATTGCACTAGAAAATGATAGGTTTAACCATATTTAAATAAAATAACAATTCGAATCAATATATTTATTCACGTAAATGAAATAGAAAATTAAGGTTAACTATAAAAACCTACATAATCAAATCGAAATCAAATACCGTAAATCCCATTAATGAAATAGCAAATTAGGTTACATAATCTAAATTAAAATAAGGATCCTAACCCTAAAGTCCAAGTCCTGAGTGAGAAAATGCACCGTATGGAAAACGAGCTAGAAATAGACCCTAAATAAAATTATTAAATTAGAGCATTTATCCCATACCCCACTGCCAAGTTTCGTTACCGAATTCCAACGTCATCAACATAACAAATCCAATCTCGAATTACAATACATATAGCGAAACTAATTCACTATTGGAAACGTGAACATAAGGACCCTACAAATATAATTTAATAATTAAAAAAGACAAAATTACCTGAAGTAAAATTCCATTATTCCCAACGATGTCACCAAACGGCATATTCATAGTTTACCTAAAAGTTACACGATAACAATTTTGTGCGCTACACAACATGGAAATCCCACCATAGTATAATTGTGCAAAAAGATATCCGTAATGTCACCTAAATAATTTAGAGGATATTATTATAAGAATAAGATATTATTATTATTATGTAAGAATATATTACTTGACAGCATGTGATATTAAACAGCCATACACTGTTTAATGCTCATAAGTCAGCGTGCTTCAAATCAGATAGATATAGAAATCTATCTGTAATACACACCGACACACTCCCTCGATCACCAATGCTAGTGACGTAACTAGCAGAGCGCCACCCTACATTGTTAGAGGAATCTCTATGTTGGAATTAGTATTAGAATTCATCGAAGCAGGACAAAATGGATAGAGAAAAAATAGAAAACAGCATTCCTCAGACTGACCAATAAACTACGACCACGAGCAGCAGATGAATCATGCCAATTTCCATGAATGTGTATATCACGAGCAGTGATGAATCACCTTCCGCAATTACATAAAACACCCGACCGACTTGGCAATTTCATTCTACCTGTACAATGATGAACAACAATATGAACTAACCCACACAAAAAGACATGATCAACCACGAAGTGGGCCCCGTGGAGAAAGTGGAACCCCATTATGTTCAAGAAGATTTACGCTTCGAGTAGGGACTAACTTAATATTTTTGTTAATTTTTTATCATTATGACTTTTATAATTAATAAAGTATTTCTCATTCTTAAACTATTGTGATTATTGAATTAATAATAAAGTAATTTGTGTTTCTTAAATCATTACGATTATATAAGTAATGGTAAAGTACTTTTTGTCTTGAAGTAATTATGATTACCTGATTGATAATAAAATAATTCTTGTTCTTAAATCATTGTAATTGTTGATCTAAAAATAAAGCATGATGAAAATACCGCTAATATTTAAATTTAATAGTAATTGGTTCTGCCCGAAAACTTTGGAATGACGACATTAGAAGGACCCTAACGATCCCTAGCAGATTCGCCGGAAGATATCGTCAGGCGCTATGGAATCGCAACTATTCCCTTTCCACGTACGGGACTCCAGAATGGCCTTACAGAAGCTAGGATAGGATGGAGACATTGAAGTGTCTAGTATTGCCATCAAACTTGGAGGCCGGACGGAATCCGGCGCGAGAAATCAGGCATAAGGCCGAATCCCAGCCCCACCAATAGGAATATTTTGAACGCAAATACCCCTGGAAGGCAAGCAATCAGCGTCAGAAGTTGTGAAGAATCAATGTTGACAACGCAAGTGGCCTCTTCCAGAGTTTGGATGGCCAACTCCCGGACTATCAAATGGCTTTTGACCCAATGCTCCTTAAGGACCTGGTTTAGAAGTTTTAGTAAGAAAACTCACCTTTGACGGTTACAGAACCAATGGTTACAGTACCAACGTTGCCTAGCAACTGGTAACCAGTGGTAGTCAGGATAGCATTGTATGTATGGGGTCAAGGTTAAAATACTATGAACCCCACACTCCTAACAACTGTAAAGGTAATTAATCGCAATAGTTTTGATCAAAATAAAAAATATTCATATTAGAAATTGTAAGTATTAGGTCCATATATGAATTATCATGAGAAATTTTCTATACACGGTACTCGAATAAGTTTACAGCACATTTAAAAACACATAATTTTTATGACAAAGTTAAGTTGAAAACTCTTAAATCAACATTCAATAAACTATATTTTTAATTTATATAACAGCAAATAAAATTTGCTCAGAAATCCTGCAAATTTGAAAATTATAAATAATTATAATGCAATGGATTATACCAAACCAAATTTTTCCTAATTTAAGTTAAAAAAAAATTAATCAAAATAATTTTTAAAGTTTTTTAAAATAGTTATATAATTTAAAATTAGTATTTTCAAATATGCAATTTAAAATTCTAATTTGTTTTATTATTCATTTATTTGGAATTATTTTAAACTCTTTGCATGTTAAAATTATATTTAAAGTAATATATTTTTAGTTATATATTTATTGTAATAATAACTAATCTATTTCAGATCGCAATATTGATTGATAAAATGTCAGCAGATTTTTGTGCCGTAATCGTTGTCGATTGAGTAGCAATAGAAATACAGCAATAGTTATGAACGCGCTGCTTGTATGAGTTTTTATATTCAAATATAAGAGGCTGGAACAGAATGCGAGGATGGACGAAATGAGGGACAACATAGTTATATTATTACAATAATCCAATCCAAAATGGCGGTATTTTAGTAATATTTGAATCACAGCGAATAATATTCCTTTTGAATATCAAATAATTCAACTAAATTTTATTATTTTAAACTTTATCAATGAATCTTTTTATGTTTTTTCTTCCATTTAATCGAGTAATTTCCACTCAATCGTCAGATTTTATTTTAATCTTGTTATAACATCAAGCAAACAGATTTTATTATATATTTTTGAAAATGCCGGTTTTATCAATTATATACGCGTTACTTTGATCCCAAGGTCCAAGAGTACCAATAACAAGGGCTGATATTGTGGTTTTACAGCTGCAACTGGTATTAGGTAGTGCATTATTATTTGTAGTATTAGCAGAGCACACAAAACTACGACCAGACCCATCGTTCCTCCTCGGCCGCAAGACGTGTGGAGAGTATGCTGACTGGTTCCAGAAAGATGGCTGAGAATCGGGATCAGACTGTACTGGTGGGAAACGGATGGAATGTTCCTGTAAATAACGGTAATTATGGTGAAATTGACCTATTCGGACATGTTAAATAGGAATATTGACTATGGTTTTGCTGTTACCCCTTTTATTAACAAAGACAGAACTATATTAAATAAATATAGCATATTTAATAAGAAAGCCTATTATAATAAAAGTAAATTATAATAAAAGTAAAAGTCGGGGACAGCAATAGCAACTATAATGCCGATTTGAATAAGTTGAATACTAATAGAAATAATGATCAGAATAATTATAATAATAACTCTAAATATGATAGAAATAATTCCTATAATGCTGATGTTAATAATAATTTAAATGTGAATAATCAATATAATAATAATAATAATAAATTCGATTATAATAATAGCAATCCAAATAGAAATAATAATAAATACAATGATAATAATAATTCAAAATATAGAAATAATAATTATAATTCCTATAATAATACTGGATATGATAATAATTCATTTAATAAAAATAAAAAATTACCATCGACATCATCAAGTGGAGGCCTTATATCCAGGCCTTCACGTTTCACCCCAGCGAATCTAGACCTACTAAATATTAATAATTCAAATATCAATTCACAATATAAGGTTCCCATTTACCCAAAGAACAAGAATCCTCAGGGCAAACAAATACCGAATTTCTTTAATAAAAATAACAAACATTATAATAAAAACTATAATGACTATAATTACTCTGAAATGAAATATACGATGCAAACATAATTTGAGAATAAAAACTCTCAAAGTATGAAAATACCGAACTTTGATTTAGCTAACTCAGAAAAACATTATAATGGAAATTACCATGGAAATTGAGTTCCCAACCTTTATGGGCATTGCTCCATTGTCTGAATGCTTTCTTCACCACTTCACAGGTAGTTAGAGCTTGGATACGAGTATCCTTACTCTCGTTAATTCTTTTCAACCTGTCAATCTATGGGTACCTTTGTAGTTTGCACCCTTGCAGTATGTGTCCCAGACTATCTGGTCGTCCACATTGAGCCTCAGGGTTACCGCAGATCCATTTTGTTGAATGTAGGGTTTTCGTGGTGGTCTTGTAGCCCTTTAACATCCAGCGTTTGTAACATCTGCTTTCTGAATGCTTCCTTTAATTGGCTTTTATTAGCTGCCAGAGTTTCGTCTGTTTTGGTTGGCTTACTCCACCTTCCTAGTACTTTGGTTACTGGGTCTCTTGATTTTCTTGTATTCTATTTCTTTTTAGCATAGGAATAGAATTGGTGGTGCTCTCAAAAATACCCTTGATTAAAGGTGAAGCACTTGCAGTTTTTCATGCTCAAAAAAGTTTATAAAGAAAAATTATAGCGTTAATTATAACCTTAAACAAATGCATACAAGTGCACAAAATCAAACACCTATCCCAACACCTAACAACATTAACACACCAACTGTTACAACACAAGCCACCAATCCACATATACACATAGTCACTAACAACCAATTTAGAAATCAAGTAAAAATACTAACCAAACAACTATGGACAAATTTTAAAAGACACCAAATAATCAAGGGGTTTTGAACTTCATCCCCATCTGACGGTCTGCCCTTATTTTCGATTAATAATAATAAAGGGGCGTCAGTCCTTCTTTTCCTATGAAAAGTATGTCTTAAAAAATATAAAAAAAAGGGTCTGCCCTTATTTTCGATAAAAAAGTATATTATATAATAATAAAAAAACAATTAAAACATACATTTTCGTTGATTAATTTCATCGCCCTCTTCACAATCCGAGGTTGGTAAATTTCTTTCTAAATCTATAAATATATTAAATTTATTGATAAATTAATACTTGATTCGGTATTTACATGCAGTGTTTGTTTGATAATTTTCTGCATAGCCTTGTTTATTTTGAATATAACCTAAAAGTAAATAAAATGATTTAATAAAAATTTAAAAACTTAAATTTGAATTTTGATAATTATATCCTCCAACGTTTTATGCATGAAATTGAATATTTTGTGACTAATTGAAATAACCTAATAATAAAGTTAAAACTGATTTAATAAAAATTAAAATCTTACTTGGTTCATTCCCTCCATAGGTTTGAGGATGATTAAACTGTTGGTTTACTATATCTACAGAAATTTTAAAACTAAAAAAAATATTAAAACTGGTGGGTTACGGCAACTGTGACGGGGCGAAGATAAGCGGATACGTTACTGCTTCTTGCCTTGATCTGCTGCGCTTCCCGAGTTATTTGGACTATCTGGCTGAGTAGATTCGCGTTGGCCCGTCTAGCGTGGTCTAATTCGGTTTGTAATAGTTGTCATCGCTACAATAATAAAAAAATTCTTTAAAATTCTTTATTGACTTAAATAAATCAAAATTCTAATTACTACAAACACAATTACAAGAATGAATCTATTCACAAAGGAAATTTAAACGAACGACATTTTTTAAAATTTCAATAAAATTAATGATACAGATTTTTGTCTATGTCCTTTGTTCCTCGAAGAATTTCCTAACCCCTTCCTCCGGGGAGAAGCCTGGAATAATGGCTACTGGTCGCCGGGTAGGTCTCCGCGAAGCGCTCGACGAGGATGTCCTCTTCGACGTTGGCAAGGTATTGCTGGCAGACCCGCTCGTTCGCCCTGAAGCTTTTTTGAATTGAGGCTCTTCGAGGGTTGTTGTCGGTCGTGCTATTTTCCAAGCCCGACGCCAATATTAGGGAGGCATTGGTTCTTCTAAAATATCATTATATTAATATATCTTAATCATAACTTGGCGTATTAACATCAACATAATACCGGTCGATTACCTTTCGAATATTTTGTGGCTAATTGAAATAACCTAATGATAAAGTTAAAACTGATTTAATAAAAATTAAAATCTTACTTGGTTCATTCCCTCCATAGGTTTGAGGATGATAAAATTATTGGTTTACTATATCTACAGAAATTTTAAAACTAAAAAAAATATTAAAACTTATTTTATTAAAAATTAAAATCTTACTGAAATTTTGATAATAATATCCTGTTTCATGATCAATATATTCTCCAACATAAATTCCATCGTTTTGGTAATTATCTAACTTTGATTTAATTTAATTTCCTGGTTTTTTAATCAAAATGTTCATTTTCTTTTTTATTTTCATAATTACATTCTTTTTCACAATTCATAAAAGTGAATTGTTCATTAAAACTAATATCTTTGTTGAATGCTAGCAATATATTTTTTCGATTTTTATTGTGTTTAAATTTATAAAATGTTATATAGTTAATTACCATTTTATAATTACATTTTACTGTTTTATATTTGCGAATCGTAGTTTTAACATTTTCAACATTTTTGTCGATCATTTTCATTAATGATTTTAAATCTTTAATTATAATGTTGACGGATTCCATTTTCTAAAAATAAAAATAATTAAAAATATGATAAAAAACTTACTCAAGTTTGGTATTTGATAAAAGTGAATTTTTTAAAAATGCATTCAGTTATATAGTAACAAACATGTAAGTAGTTACATGATCGACCAATTAAAATTTATTTTATAAAACACACTTAATTACATAACACCAAAAACATTTAAATACATATAATCCGCTGAGCTTAATCCTTTAAAAGTAATACTAGCAATGACTGCGGTGAGGTACGGGACAAGATGATCAGTTACTGATTTACAAGTAGCACAAGTAGAAGCACAAGTAGATTCCTTGCAAACTTAATAAAAGATGAATAGAGCTTGACGTCATCATCGGTGCAGTTGCTTTATTGCAGCAGATATTGTCAAATTCTTGCTTCTGGTTAGTTTTACAATTCCGCCTTTTCACAACGAGTATTTCTCCATCGACATTTTGGTGAGACGCAGAATATCCGGTATATTACTCTTTTGAGAAATGCCGCAGTGGATGCACGTTGCTGTGTTCTGGTCCACCTGGACAGCCGTGGCTTTTATCAAATGTCTTTTCATATTTCTTTTCTTTTATTTCTTCAAGTCTTAAATTCTGTTTTTCTTCTACTGCATGGAAAATTAGAAATTAGTGGCAGGACTAGTGTAGTTCCAGAACATACTGCCAGATGAATCAACGTCCCAAGTGTAAAAATTGAATTAAGTAGCAGCTTGTTGAAATCAATCTCACACTGGAATAAACAGACGGAATTGTCTAGAACTATTAGAAAATGGCCGCTATGATGAGTAAATAAATTTATTTGAATAAATATACATATCTACTCCACGAGTGACATTGAATCATCCACAGCCACTGGATTGATATATAACGCATTCACCCTACATGACAATATCATATTTTCTAAACAATGCCAAATTTAATTCCGAACAAACCTAAACAACGGGACATAAGTCACCATAAACTAAATATTGGTCTAACTATAAAGTAGAAGTTCAGTGTCGGATCAAGACATCGAAGTGCCCAGCGTAGCCATTAAAAGGGAGCCCGGGCGAAATCCGGCTCGAGTGATAAGGCATGAGGCGGAATTTATGCTACAGCAATTTGAATACTTCGAAAGGAAATATCATTGGAACCTTCTCAACTACATATTGGCTTTCAACCTAGAGCACCCAGCTCTCCACAGCATCGACGCACCAACACACTTAACGGTGCCCAAGCAGCTACTACAATCGCCCTCTGAGACGCGAAACCAATGGTCGAACTTACCGAAGAACAACCCAGAAATGAATGTTCACTGTAAATAAATTTGTAATTGAAATAAATGTTTGTCGATTAACGTTTTCTGTAAATTTTATAAAAAGGACATTAATGTGATCAAATGATTATGTTGAGGTCTCGATTTTAGTGAGTCTCAACTTGCACTAGTGTTCTCTTATATAAATCAAAAGACAGTCAAATAAATGATTTATTAATAAATAAAATTTACCAAAATCAATTTCTACAATTTTTTACTTTACAATTACTGAAATTTGAGTGCGTGTTGTGTAATTATGGTGAACTAAATCTGTTCGATTATAAGATCTTCCAAAGATTACCTTTTTCAGACCACTTCTTTGTGGTAATGATTTTAGTGGGCGATTGAACTGACAAATACTTCAGTATTTATACTAAAATATTTTTGTCATTTTAAATTTATTTATTTTCTTAATATACATTTATTTATTTAACTACTTTGTATTAAAATATTTTTTATTTATTCAAGAAATCGAATATCTATTTTAAAATGTTTTTTCATTTATTTAATAGAATTGAATATTTTTTATTTATTCAAGAAATCGAATATATTTATTTAGGAGAAATTGAATATTTATTTTGTTTTTCACCAATTTAATTCGTGTATTTACATAAAATAAACCAAAAGTTTTAATGAATAAAATAATAAACGTTTAAAAAATAATACCCAATAATAAATTTTATGTACATTGATATTACCAAAGATAATAAAATAATAAATTATAAATGTTTAAGTCCGAATTGTTCAAAATACAAAAGTGATAATAAAATTAAATATCCACATCGAATTGCTATCAATTAATAATAATTATTTACAAATAAATATCCTCACCAATTAATAATTGGCCTTCATCAATTAATTAATAATTGTTCATAATATTGTTCAAAAAAATAATAATTGTTCGACGCACAGGGGATGGATTTGATTGTTCGAATATTGATTTGACATAGGGAATTGATTGTTTGATTGTTCGAATATT
The DNA here is from genome assembly GCA_022537955.1 of Schmidtea mediterranea. Lineage (NCBI taxonomy): Eukaryota > Metazoa > Platyhelminthes > Tricladida > Dugesiidae > Schmidtea > Schmidtea mediterranea. The sequence continues at coordinate 327,701,901 of CM039679.1, forward strand.
TATTTGTGGGTCGGTCCAAGTGGAGTAGCTTTTTCATTACTCAGGGAGTTTCGCCATTTGTTGTCGGCTTACTCCTCCTTAAGGTTTTGCAGTATACCAACTATTGATCGGTGCCTTTGTTCATCGTAGTGCGAAAATCTTTCCATGAGGAGATGCTCCATATATATATATATATATATATTCGTCCGTTCAAATCTGGGCCAACCTAATCTGATTCGAGACGAGTCCAACTCCTTTCAGCCTTTCTACATTTTTTATCTGTCGTTTGCTCTAGTAGAAAATAAATAACCGAAACAATATCACCTTTTGATAGTGCTAGAGTAGTACCATCATACATCTTTTGCAATAGCCAGAGAGAGCGCTCAAACCTTATAGGAGTATATTTTCTGGGAGGAGTGGAGATATGAGTCAAACATTAGTTTTGTGTCTTGTAATGTTGTGTTTAGTCTTGTATCAATGCTATGTCTGTTGTTGAAAGAAAAATAATAATAATCAATAATAATAACCTCTGATAGATCGCAGTAAATTGAATTGAGAATAAAGGCATTTTGTCTCATGCTTTGTTTATAAATAAATTATTTGAGCCGGTCTTCTGCCCGCTGCTATTGAATGGCAATGTGTTAAATGTTTGCATGCAGAAAAATATTCTAATATCTCTTTTATTTTCGTTATAGTTGCACTCCAGTTAGTTCTCTTTTCTTTGTATACATAAACATGTCCTTTGAATTAGGTAATCTGGAGAAAAGGATGTGAAATGTTAAAAGCATCATGTTTCACATGATGTCCGAAGCACTGCTAATGACCCTTGAAAATCTGAGGGAGCAGTTATAAATTTCGTTTCCAACCGTACCGATATTCGCAGCAGGTCTCCTAGGAGAGCAGCCTATAGTCTTAGAACAATGTAGGTAAGGGAAGTCGGCAAATAATATCCGTACCTTCGGTAAAAGGATTGGCTCTAAGGACGGGGTATGATGGCTTTTTTTTCTCTTAATTTGAAATTGAACAATTTTGATTCTGTTTTGAGGCATTCTCTTCTAGGATTAGGTAGTAAGCAACAATAACTTCCATCATTTTGGTAATTTATTAAATTATCTAAATTATAAGGTAAATTTAATATAAAATTTAAATTACTTATTCCGTAACTAATGTGATTCAATGGATGATTACCTTATTAATTATTAACGATGAATATTATTTTAAAATAAATTTTACTTCAAATTTTTACATTAAATATTTAAAAACTTAACTAACAATATAAAAAATTACTTTGTACATAATTTCCAAAATGAAAAATATTAAATAAAACAAATTAAAATCACTTATCTAAACTTATTTTTAGAAAAAATTAATTATTTTAAAACATAAATGAAATATACTTAAGTTATAATTAGAACGAATGATCTGGTACTAGCGGCCGTCATTTGTTCATTTGATAAAGGCATGTTTAATGGGTTCAGAAGGGGGCAGGTAATTGTCTAAGGTGTATGATAAAATTTGTGGTTGTGAGATTAGATGGAACAATCTTTGTTTTAGAAAGTAAAGCAAATACGCTATGAGAACTAGCAGAAGCACAAAAGAGTGATGATGAAATAAATCTTATCAGACAAGCCATAGAGACAAAAGCAGTACGAAATGAATTTCAAAAGTACTGGGAAAAGAATAAAGAGAAGTTTATCTTGGAGGAAGGTCTCATAAAATATGTTTAAACTAAAGACAACGTAATATTGGTACCAAACAAGTACCGGGAACCTTTAATGTTACAATACCATGATGGAGCATTGGGAGGACATCTCTCAATACGACACACGTTGTCTAGATTAAAAGCGAAATATTTTTGGCCAGACATAAAAAAGACGTAAAACATTGGTGTCAAACATGCAAGATATGTGTTACCAGGAGGAACACTGGGAAAAAGCCACATGTACCATTAAAACCAATACCTGTACCATCCACCCCGATGGAGATGACAGCCATGGACGTATTTGGTTCGCTCAAAGAATCAGCATGAGGAAGTAAATTCATATTGGTCTTTCGTGATTATCTTACCAAATGGCCGGAAGTTTCCCGATTCCAAACCATAAGGCAGATACTATGGAGTGTCTTCAAAGTTATTAACAGACAGGGGAAATGACTTCATGAGTAATCTCATCAAAAGTATCAATGACTATTTTGGTATATTGAAGCTAAACACGTCTCCATATCACCCCCAGACAGATTCAAAATTTAGATGAAACCAATTATCTATTCGAAATGAGAGAGGATGCAAGAAGCTTGAGCAAAGGCCGGTCTCAATATAAAGTACAATCAAGCAAGATCCACAGACTAGTGGTATTAATAGTGATATAAAATGGGGAATCTATATATTTGGAGGAAATCTATTACCGAATTATCATCCAATCCTTTGTTTTGATGAAGTTTATAACTTCTCCCAAGGATTAAATTACCGCCGGTAAATTTACCTCCATGTACTATGAATTCTCGTTATCAAGAGGATTTACTAAGTTAAACGTTAGAAGCTGGTCTATCATTCCATAGGGAATAAAATACATAAATTCCTTATGGGAATATGAAATGTCACTATCATATAACATAAATGAATAGATTAAATAAAAGAAAATATGCAAGACTTTATTTCAGGAATAAACCGATTAAACTGGGCGTACAGAATAAATAAACTAAATAAATAAATAAACTAAAAGCAGAATTACGAAAAATATCACTGTCATATGGATTCACTGGATTAAATGGGAAGTTACCTGAATATCGATGTCATAAAGGTACAATAAATTAAATATAACAATACCTAAATATTAATAGTCCTAAAGGTTCAATAGATGAAATAAATGTAAAAACCAATAAGTAAGTTAAATATAAAAAATACTTAAATATTCTAATCTTAAAGGTTCAATAGATAAATTCAAAGTAAAAAACAGTAAATAAGCTAAATATAAAAATACTTAAACATTACTGATAGATGAAATTAATGTAAAAGCCAGTAAAATACTTAAATATTAATACTTTAAATATTACTAATCTTAATGGTTCAACTAGATAGCTGAAATGAAAAAACTATACAGCAATTTAACCTGCTTCCTATTCTGGTGTGCTGATGGGAGTTCGCATCTTTTCTTACAATCACAATTAGCGACTGAAAGGATCAGGGTCACATAAAACGAAAATTGGTTTGGCTCATACCGTTCGTTGGGATTGGACAAGGCTACAATTTTAATTGGGTAATACTGGGGTGAGTTATAATCACAAGTTTCAAGGAGAATTTATATTTTTCGATAACCTTGACCCTCAGATATAACTTTTCTTCGTCCCCAATGGTTACCCTTCCCAAAGTCGATAAAAGAAACGCAGAAGTGGTTGTCAGATCCGCTTGCGTACAGTTTAAACAAACCAATGCGGAAAAGATTTCCAACGAGAGCTTATAAGACATTCGGTATTAATGATTTATGGCAAATGGATTTGATGGAGATGATACCGTATTCGAAGATTAACAAGGGTTATAAATATATTTTAACGTGTATTGATGTTTTCAGTCGTTTTGCCCGCGGTGTATTAACAAAGACAAAATCTACAGAGGAAATATTAATAATTTAGCAATTAATAATTTATTCAGAAATGGGCATCCAGACAATTTGCAAATCGATTTAGGTATTATTATTATTATTAATATTATTATTAATGTTATTATTATTATATGCAAGGAGTTTTACAATAGTAAAGTTAAGCAAATCCTTGATCGTCTCAAAATAAATCATTATTCTGTACTTGTTAGTTATAATAATTCATCACATCGAGGTCCGAATGGTTTGAGACCTATAGATATCAGCTCGAAAACATTAGCTAAATCATTACGGTCTAAAAAAGTTGTAAAAATTACAAAACCAAAAACCTTTCATCAAAAATTTCGATAGTAATTGGAGCGATGAGGTATTTCAAATTACTAAAATTAATACTAAACAGAGTCCTGTAATGTATGTTATTAAAGATAGTGATAACAATTTAATACAAGGGAAATTCTATGAACAGGAATTACAAGTTATTTCCAAACCTACAGTGTTCAGAATTCAGAAAATATTGAAAACTAAAATGGTGGGTAAGGATAAACAATACTATGTCAAATGGCATGGATATCAAAAACCCTCATGGATATCATCAAAAGACCTAGTAAAATGAGTTTCTATACAATTTTACCGAGCAATAGTTTCCCACTTATTTATCCGGAAAATCAAGCAAGTAAATTTATGGTTGATCTTCAAAATCTTATTTATTTACATGGAAATTGGGAAGTTTCTTTGCAAGACTTTACATTTGTGTACAATATATTCCCATTTTATAGTCATTGTAAAGTCGGTTACAAGAAACGTGTACCCAAAACCTGTAATGGTATTTTCCCAATCAATAATTTTGAACGATATTGTCATATACCGAATCAAACTTTAGATGAAAATAGTGGCATGTTTTTCAAAGATGGATTAAATATTAGTTGCGATTTTAAGTCATTTACAATAAAGTTTGAAAGTATTGATGATGCCAAGCGAATGGGTAGTGATAAGCTTCACATAGTTGTTCCTGGAATTACGGCGTTGTCGTTCCGACATATATAAATAAAAATCTCCAGAATTTCAAAAAACTAAAATGGCAAATGCAACTAATTTGAACGCTTGTCCGCCACAGGCCAGTTATCCCTGTGGTAATATTCATGATAAAGTAAAGATTGGGGAACGAAATTGTAATTCTATTTTAGATTACAATTTTGATTCCTTAATTTTGAAATTATCAAAATTAATTGACTCCAAATTGGATTCTTTTAAATTAGAATTTAATTTAGATAAGTTAAATAAATTAAATAATTATGATTATTTAGTTAAAGAAAAAGAATGTGTTTTAATTCACTCAAAAATAGAATCTCCAGAATTTCAAAAAACTAAAATGGCAAATGCAACTAATTTGATGAATGCTTGTCCTGTTTCCAACGAAAAATCTAATAATAATTCTAGCGATGATAATTTTTCTAACAAATTTGATGAAAAACCTAACAATACTATTAATAATTCAAATAGATTTAAATTGTTACAGGGTCGGGACGAATCGATATGTGCCAGATCCAGTAAACTGAGGTCTAGGTCTGGAACTCCTATACCCAAAAGGAATTCCAGAAAAAGTGCCTGGAAGAGTACTGCGAATTCAACTTCAAAAACCCCAACGGTGATAAAAAAAGGACTCCCCAGACGCAGCAGGCACTCGCAAATTTATTCGACTCCAGCCAGGGAGAATGGATATTTGGCACGCAATACCTACTGGATAAAACTGAGTCAAACAACTCAGAAATATCGGATCTGGACCCAACTGAGATGGGAAGGGAATCAGATGGGACTAATGATGGGCTATATATTTTTTTTACACTTATAGAAAAACAAGACACAAGTCAGATGGAAATACAAAACAAATGTGCCGAAAATCTAGACGGAATTCTACATACAGATGAGATAATAATATCCAATGCAAGAACCCCAGAATGTGGGCCCAGCCAGCTGGACGAATTGTGTTCGCTTCCTAGCGAATTCAGACTGAGTCAACTCAACCAGGAGGGATATCTACGAAACCCAAATAAAAAGAGAAGAATTAACAATATTACGTACACTGATTTCCCACCTCTTAGTAGATTTCCAGTAGATATGGATCTTTCTCAGGATGATGCATTAGCCAAATGTCAGCCGGTGAAGAGAAAACCTGCTGCAACATCATCAGATGACGATGGGGACGCCTCATCTCTAAGGCGACATAAATCAGCTAAGAAATTTAAAATAATTATTACGAAATATTTGCAGGAAATCGATCAATACGCATCAAATCTGGAAGGGTCCAGATCCAGATCGAGAACTGATGCCAGATGCTCTACCCTGGAGTTCGAAAGAAGATTTGATGCTTTGAGAGATATTCAAATCGATATCACACCTTCCTCAGAGCCAGATGATGTGAATGAATTTCGATGTCGAACGGAGATGCGGCTTCTAAAGCCAATGGAAAGAACAGCGCTCTTACCAACCCCACAAACTGTATCTAACAATAATGAATTTATAAATTATAATTATAAAAATTCTCAAATAAAGAAAACTAACACTTATATAGAGAAGCAGTTAAAAGATCCATTACTTGTTAATAATCTAAAACTACTAATTCCAAAAATATTGAAAAATATTGAAAATTTTAATGTTAATTATATAAAGGAAAATGTTAATAAACAAAATGAAAATATTAATAATTTTAAAAATAAACGTTATTATAATAATAATATTATTAAAACAAATCAAAATAGTGAAAATAAATTTAATTATAATTATAAAATGAATTTGAATTATAATTTTAAGGAAGGTGGAAATTTTAATTAAAATTATAAATCTAATAATCCTAAAATAGAAAATAATAAATTAGATAAATCTAATACCATATTAAATGAAAAGATTAAATCAAATGAATATTTAGATAAAATTAAACCTAATAATGATAAAATCGAAACATTGAATAAATACCAACAGAACACAGAATTAAATAGACAAACACCACAGGCATCACACAGCAACAACATAAATATAATAATAGTAATAATAACAATAATAATAATAAAAATCATGATAATTAAAATATTAATATCAATAATAATAATAATAATATTGATAATAATAAAACACGTGATATTAATAATACATTTTATATAGATGATGTGTAAAATCGTATATGTAAACTCAACGGGTTAATTTACATACAGTTTTCCAGTCACGCACTTATCTTGCAATTATCATGCACTTATCATGCATTGTCTTTGTGATCATGCATGATTCTGATTGGTTAATCATTATCTGTCAAGGGTATAAAAGTGCGTCACCACCTTATGAAGATCATAAATCAAACATGACCAAGAAAATAAGTGTCCAACCAGTTCAGATGTTCCACAATTATAAAATGTCAATATGCAATTGACAAATTCAGTCAAACTCAATAAAACTCAATTTCAATCTCTTGCTTGGACTCTCTCAATGTTAGATATCAAGGATATTGATAATACATTCAAAAAGATCAGTTCCAATTTAAAATGCAATGAAAATGCTTTTTTCGCCAGTCAATATACCAGATATTATGATGAATTTACAGAAATAGGTTTCAAAGAACAAGAAAACTGGTATATAACAATAACAATCCAAGGGTATAAAGCTGATCAAAATGATGTGCTTTCTCCAATCTGGAAAATTTTTACTGCTAGACTTTCACAATTATTTTAATATATAGTGTTTAATAAATGTATTAATGTTTTCTTTGTTATTCTATAAACAAAATTATAAGTAGTTTTAAAATAGTTTTAAAATGATGTCTGAAAAAGGTAAAATATAAAATAATTAATTAATTTCGTTTAAAATATTTAATAAATTTTTTGTTTGATAAACTCGAAGAAATAACCGGTGTAAAAATTAGAGATATGTTGAAGCATTGAGTAAAGAATTTGGTTCAGAATGTCAGAGTGATGATACTGAAATTGTTAATGGAGAAATAATTACTGAAATTATTAATGATTCTGAAGAAATTATTGATGATAATGTTAATGCTGAAGAAGCTACTACCGAAATTATTAAAGTTGAGCCTACCAAATTTAAGAATTGTTTTGATCAAGTTATAGAAAATATTATAATAGAATCTTGTGGTGATGAAGAATGTACATGTAATAATCAATTAATCTTTAAAAATGTAGTTTTTATTAATAATAATAATAACTAAGAAATATTTATTAAAATCTACGATAAACTTTGTTACATAAATATAAAACAGATGCTCCAGTGAATAGTTTTAATAAAAATTTGCAATTTTCGATATAAATATCAGAGCGTTTGGCTTCTGCGGCAACTTGAATAATCGCTGTCCATCCACCGTTTGTTTCTACCCACGGATCAATTTTTGTTTCTATTACCTAAATAATGATAAATTAATAACAATATAAAATAATATACCTCTAGACCATTGGAAATAATTTTCATAGTCGGATCCAGATTTTAATATCATGTGTTTCATGTACATTAATCCTACTATTATTCGCATCCATTTATTATTTTCATCGAACATGTAACTAAATATTGATTGGAATGCCTTCTTTCTCTCCAATGGTGGCAAATTGAGAATTTTTTCATAATCGAATGGGATGTCTTCAACGATTTTCTCGGTACGGTTTACCATAAATTTCATGTTTTTAATGATTTCATCTTCTTCTCTATTATTAGAGACCAGCTCATTCAACAAAGTTATAAAAAATTTAGTTTCTGGCATTTTATAAAAATATATGAAAGTGTAAGCTTATTTATACTATATTCGACCAATCAGAATCATGTAATACTAAGAAAATATGTAAAAATATATAATGGAAATGGCAATGATGATTTGTTGGCACTGTTAACTTCTTTCAAGCTGTTGCCGCCACTGTTAACCGATTGTTGTAATTTCATTATACGATTGAACTGATCAGTTGTTTTATTAGAATAAAATTTTATACTATATTGAACTTGATTCATCATTTTTTCATTAAGTTTATGATTATCTTTCAATTCTAATATTGATTTTCTTAATTCATTTTTGATAGTACCAATGGTCTTATTTAAATATATAATATCATCATATAATTCGTTTTTAGCTCTTTTTAAAGTCTCATATGTATGTTCAAATCGGAATTCTAAATTACTCATTCTTTCAGATAATCTTTTGACTGGAGTTTTCAAATATCTAGGCCTATCTATCATATACAAAATATCCATCAATACAGCGGTATCTGGACATACACATCTTGTTGAATTTTTACCTTGAACGGTTATAACAATTGAGTTGGCCATATTAAAAACTAATAATATTATTAAAATTTCTTTAATCATTTTCAAAACATTATAAATTAATATTTATTGTTTATAGCTAAAGATGTGTGTGTGTGAAAATTAGTATAAAAGTAATTGTTATTTCAATTTTTATCATTAAAATGATTGTACCGAGCGCAGTTCAAGCTATGAATGAAGTTAAACATTATGGTAATTTATTACTACTATTATTATTATTATTATTACTTGTTTTTAGATGATTATTTTAAAGTTATTAAAGAACGTCTGGAATTCTATTATCCAGAAATACATGGAATCATGGATAAGCTAGCATCAATAATTCCAGACTTGATATTCAATCATACATCAATATGGATATTTACTGTAATCGATGAGTTCCTATGGGATATCGAACAAAACAATTTGTCAAAAGGTATGGAACTCGAATACCCTTGTGGTGATGGATGTCATTGCTGCGCTGCCCGATATCGGAAGTATGTGGAATGGGCTTTGAATAAAGCTCTTCGACAATACTACTATAGTAGAATTATCTCTTTATAATAAATTTGTTGTATATGTCGTGGTTTTCATTATATAGTAATAATGTTAATAATAATAATAATAATAATAAAAATAATAATAAAAATAATATTAATAATATTAATAATATTAATAATAATAATAATAATAATAATAAAATAATTGACTTGATTAAAACAAACAATTTAATTTAATAATAATAAAATAAATTTACAAAATATATACTACTTATTTTTATAAGTAGTAAATTTAAATTTAAAAATGTTTAAAAATAATATGACCTTGAGAAATTTTGAATGACCTTGAAAAAATATGATGAGTCATCCAATGACCTTGAACGAGTCATGGTCTTTGTTTAAATGACCTTGAAAAAATATGATGAGTCATCCAACGACCTTGAATGAGTCATGGTCTTTGTTTAAATGAACTTGAATGAGTCATTGTTTTTGTCTTAAAAATTTTTTGTACTTTTGGACTTAGAAAAATTTTATCTCAGCGGGGGGGGGGTACTGTGCTGGATGTGACACATCCCACTACTTGTTTCAATAATATTATCACCTAGAATCAAACTCAACACAAATCGATTGGGCCGATGACTCCCGAATTACTCTAACGGTTTCAGGTCAGTTCGCAACCCAATACCGCCAAGCCCTCTGTGATCACGGCTATACGCTATCCACCTACGGTAGCAAGGAGTGGTCTTACCGAAACTTGAGGCAGGAAGATGAGGTAGAGATTCCGAGCCTTGCAATAAAAAGAGAACCCGGTCGAAATTGGGCTAGAGAAATCCAGCACCAAGCAGAAGTCGCCCTGCAGCATTTAAAATACATGGAGAAATAAATGTTTCTTTTCTTGAATAATTTTTATTTTTTTTTATTCTTATATGAAATTGTAAAAATTAATTAATTATCATATTAAATTACCGAAATTGTCTTAAACTATAAAATTTACTATTAAATAAATGAGCTTCTTAGTTAAGTGTAACAAGGATAGTAGAGATTAGTAAATTGATTATTTAATTTATTCCATGTTAATAAATTGGAATTACAAAACATTTATCTAAATTTTGGTAAATATTAATGTGAAATAAGTGTAGCAAATGAATTAATCGTATGATAAAGTAAAACATGATTTTTGGCCCATAGATTTCTGGTAAGAAGGGAAGGGGAACCGTTTATGTAACATTACCAATTCAACCCGTCGTCAAATTTGGGACATGAGACTGTAAAGAGCGGCCGCCTACCCAGGATCAGCCCTGTCTATATAATTATATATACGCGTTCCGGTAAAAAAAATGAGCACAACACCACTGGATAGAGCCGAAAAAGAACGTAGACAACTCCAACAAATAAAATCTAAAAAATGAAGTAAGACAAATCTGATAGTAGTGTGTATTATTATGATAAATGCTTTTATTGTATTTGAAGTAATTCATTGAAATATACAAAATAGGCTAAGTAATTAATGATGAAAAGGAAGTTAAGGGACCAGAAAATTATTAAGAGGGACAGAAGCCTTCTAACGGCATCTCGATGAACCTGAAATTAGACCGAGCTAAGTAATTAATGATGAAAAGGAATTTAAGGGACCAGAAAATTAATAAGAGGGGCAGAAGCCTTCTAACGTCATCTCGATGAACCTTAAATTAGACCGAGCTAAGTAATTAATGATGAAAAGGATTATTTATTGTCACCAGTATGTATTCCTTCCTCGTTTATCACATGTCCTAAAATTTTTATCTCTTTAATTATTATCAATTCATAACATTACCATAATTATTGACATCCATTTGCTTGCAACAAAAATTATTTGAATGTTTTAGAGGACCATACTCTACAGTTGTCAGAAAAATTCAAAATAGACGTTCCAAGACACCAAGACAAGACAGTCCAGCAACAACAACGAGCAGCGCCTCTAGTACGGTGGTGCCATCGGAGATGGAGCTAACGTGGACGTGCCTAGAAGATGACAAAAATCAACTACAAATGATAATGGAACCGCAAAAGGAGGTGGACTTAAACTGGAAATTGATTGAGCCATAAAACGAGATTATCTAACCGAGAGATGCCGAGATCGTTCATTTACAGCTGAAAGATAAGATTTGCATGGAGCTCGTGCGGCAAAGAGAACAATTGCCACCTGATCAGGAACAAATCCTAACACGAACTGGGTCGGCAAGAACCGGAATTAGTAACGCCTATGCTCACAATAACCTCAGAAATAATAGCCTGACGCCCTTTGGGTGTTTAATTGATGTATTTGTTTTGCTTTTAAATCGGAAACTTTACATTTAATTTTGACAATTTGCAAATAAACGTTTGCTAAATTAATATTTAAAATTTATAAAAGAAAATAAAATTTATTATGCAAATCCGGCAAATTGGAAAAATAAAAAACGAATTGTAAAAATTCAGTGAGAAATAAAATTTTTATTCTTACAGATATAAACAGATATCAAACCTTTTTCTTAATTATTTTCAAATATTCAGTTTAAATTATAATTTGTTTAATTATTCTTTTATTTTTTAATAATTTTCAAATTATTGCATGCTAATATTATAGTTGAAGTAATATTTGTTGTCAATCTATTTTACTAATTATTAATTTATTCCCAGATTGCAAAGTTGATTGATAAAAGGTCTGCTGAGGGATTTGACGGGAGCTGGAGTCAATTAGGAGCAGCACCGAGACAATATTACAACAATGAAATCAAAATGGCGGTAAATTAGTAATTATGTCTGAATAGCATGGGATAAATTTCTTTTTGAATTTCAATTATTTTAAGCTTTATTGTTACTTTGTGATCTACTTTAAATAGATAGTTTTCCCTTTATTCCGTCATCATCAATTAGCATTATTATGACCAACGTAAGCCGGGTGAGAAATATCTAGGACAAATTGTAAATATTTATTCAATAATTACATTGAGGAAGCTTTTGAAATAATAATTATTCGGTTTTGAGAAAGCATTGCAAATAGTAAAATGCTGAAATTTTATTATCATTGGCTATATCGGCCGAGTAATGTTTCCATTTGTGATTGCTGAGTCTCATTAATAATCATTTTCTCCACTCTAGTTGATCCAATTTAGTCAGCTCTGTATTAATTAATGCTAAATTTCTAATGCTGTTTTGTATCAATTGAATTTCCCTATTAATATATTTATATTGATAAATCTGATTTCGGCCGATAAATTTAATAGCCAAATTATTGATCAAATTATTTGTCAACACATTGATATGTATACACAAATTGCAGTCCTTTATCTCTCTGAACAGGAAAACCAGAGGGGTAATTTAACCTAAAGAGTAACACAAGGTAGACAAAAAGTCTGGATGTCAGTAAACATAATTAATGTAATATTGATTTTGCAGAGACCGATTTATGCCAGATAAGTTCATATAAGCATAAAGTCGGTTCTAGCAGCCCATGAAATCCCGCGCTGACCTTTTGTCACCCTTGCTAAGGGGATTCCTTATTCCTTCCTATACCCTTTTCCATTCTTCGTGCACCACCATAACATAGTACCCATCCGTAAGCATTGCGAAAATTGCAACGGATCTTATCCAATAATTATAAAAATCGATAAAAACTAACATTTATGGTTGTCAAAGACATTTTCATTATCAATGGTTGGTGTTTGATTTTCGTTAATTAAATGTAACTTTCGGTTGAAATTATTATTATTCAAAGCATAATTATTTGTATCTAAAAATCAATAAATGAATCAATTCAATTTAGCTATGGGAAATTATTTACATAATCATTCTGGTATGGCACTTTGTAGCTGGTTTAATAGGGCATTATTGTCTAGTTTCTTTGCTAGGATACTGTGGAACACTCTTGTCACCACAGAGGCGATTGTTAATGGTATATAATCGAGGATACCTGGCTTTTCTTGTTTGTGTATTAGAATGGTTCTCGTTTTCTTTAGTGGGGGTGGCAGGAAGCTTGTCAGTAGGCATCTATTGAATAGAATTGCCATTGACAGAATATTGTCTTTTAGCTTCGTATATTTTATGCCATCTGGTCCTGGAGCAGTCTTCCCCATTCATCTTATCGCGAGGAATATCTCTGCTGTGCTTATCTCCATTCAAGCGTAGTCCATATTTCGTTGGTCTTCAATAGGTCTACAGTCGCTGAATGGAGGGGCTTCCAGTATCGGTCTCCATGCTTCAATGAGATCTTTATTTGAATGCACTTGATCTTCATTTCTTAGAAACCATTTCCCATCTATTACTTTCTCAGCTGCACTTGAGATGTTCTTTTTGTACAGCTTCTGCATCTCGGCGTACTGTTGACTTCTGGCTTCCCGTTTAGGTGGACTTTTTAATTTTCTTTTTCTTTTCTGACTTGTTTTAAGCCCTGGGAATAGAGTTTTGCTGGCATATTCATTTAGTTTTTTAGATGCTTCTTCTTTCATACCTCGCACTGCTAGTTTAGCTGCTTCCTTCAGTGTTGGTGTTAACCACTATTCCTCTTTGTTGGTTGCTAGTAATATTTCGAGGTAGTTAAGGACCTCTTTCTTGGCTTCATCGGTATTGTCGTTTCCTTTTATGTTTCTGTTCTCTTCATAGGATTGATTTTCTTTTTGATGCAAGTAGAGCTATCCGTACCATCTCATGGTAGTTTTTATCCTTCGTTCGTTTGCTCTTTATGGATCCTATAGTTCTGTTTGTGAATTTTTCTGACAACTTGTTAATGTCTTTCTCGTTATTCAGTTTTAATTTGACTTCCTCTTCAAGTAATTTCTTTATTTCTTCCTCCTTCCAGGTTTTGCTGGTTGGTAGCTCTCTCGATTTCGACTCTTTCAATAGTTTCACTGGTGGCTATGGTTCTATTAAGTCGTCTCTGGATTTCTGCCCTGTGTTCTTGTTTCTGGCGAATCTTCGCTATTCCATCTTGTGTCTTTCCAGTTATTTTCGTGGCGAGTATTTTATTCATTTCTTGTTGTTCCTTTATTGATCCCTCCTTTAAGATTCTGATTTCCGCTTCAAAGATAATTTCTTTTTATGTCCATCGAAGTTTTCTTAATGGTGCTGCTTTTTCTTATCCTTCATAAACTCGTTGGTGTGGGCCTTTCTTATATGTTGTTGAAGGCCTACTTTGGTACTGAATTTTCTTTCGCAGTTTTCGCATCGGTGTTGTGGTGATGGTGACTGTCTTTCGTCCATTCGATTCGGCGGTAGATTGGTTTCAGGAATATTCCGTTACAGGAGTACCTCATCTGCATTTTCTAGGGGAACTGGTGCAGGCGCAGTGGCACCTCTTCAATAGTTTTAATTATAGTAACCAGTTCATAGATTTAATCCCCTTAGGACATAATCATTCAGGTATTGCACTTGGTTAATAAAATATTAATAAAAGATTAATAAAATTTAAAAAAATTTACTGGTTAAAATTCAGTTTTGTGTTTGATATCCTCCGTTTTGAGGATTATTCATATAATTGGGAATAATTGGTATTATGTAAAAATTATTTGATTGGATTGGTAATTCATCTTCATTATTTGCTGCTATTATTTCCTCAGTATCTTGGCCGTGTTTAAGTAAAGCTAATTGCACCATTTCCTGTTAGGTTTTACCTTTACGTTTTTTAACTTTTGATTGATTGCATTGTTCTATTCGGGAGCAGATCGGACAGAGTGTTATCTTTTAGCTTCGTATATTTTATGCCATCTGGTCATGATGCAGTTTTACAGTCGAGAATCATAAGTGATATTGTATTGTCGCAGAGTCCCATCTTAGTGTGTGCCAGATGAGGTTTGCTTGAAGATAAAACTATATTAATAAATTTGGTTTGGGAATCTACCTTGAGTGATATTACTTATCTTTAAATTTCCTTATTTTAAAGTCTCTCGAGTTAAGTATTTTAATTAAATAGCCAATACTCAATACCGGGGATTATTCCTAAACCTCCCATTTTCATGTTGGCGTATATAAAATTATTATTAAGGTTTTGGTGGATATCTTGTAGGTTATCTTTAAATTTTCGTTTTATTTTTTGATCATATTTTGGATCATATGATTAATATGACAGTTCCTAAAGACAAAAACGAGGCGAGTGGATGTCGGTCTTAAAAGCTTGTGTTTTTTGGTCGGGATAATCATAATATTTGATTAGTCAATCGATGTTAAACGAATATTATCATGTAAATACTTATTGAACGTAAAGCAGCCAAAAAAATAGCATTTAATGAATTTGATGCTTCGCTCGTCTTATTTGCCACTGGTTTTTTAAATTTATCCTGGTTTTTAATTTAAAATTTATCGAATATTGTTCCAATGCTTAAAATAGTACAAATTTTTTTTTAAAGTGACAAAAAATGGAAAATTCCCCAAAAATAAAAAAAGCAGGAACCAATGAGATAAAATTACCTGCTAAATAAAATTAATTTTAATATTAATTTGAAATTAATTTGAAATTAATTTTAAAATGATGAAATATTAGTTTTATCATTTATAATTAAATTTAATATTTGATTTGTTTTGTGCACCATTTTGTGCATTATTTTGTCCATCGTTTTGTGCATTCTTCAACACCATGTTCAAAATGATCTTCAACATCATCTTCAAAAAAATTATCTGGTGCAATTTGAGACACATTTGGAGTTGGAATTAATGCCGTAAAATCATGACTTGTATAATGTTTGCAGTAACAATGCAGCCTATAATATTTCTGACATAGGTTGCATCGAATACAATAATTTTTTATAAAATTATAAATCCCCTCGACGTGGCTCTGGTGGCATAAAGGCATCTCTGCAATTGGGCAATGTTTGCAGATAAGCAAACGCCCATCATATTTTCTTTTGATTTGAACCCCATTTGTAATCGCAGATATTTGTATGTTTCTGTCGCTTTCATTGCAGGTATTTCATTACCATTCTTTAGCACCATCATTGTTGCGCATTTCGAGGCATTCAAATCAAGTCCCACACCATTCAATTCTCTAGCCCTCCTTTGCTCTCGACTATTAGAACTATATCATCCTGCCATTAGTATAATTTAAACTCTTACCCTTATAAACTAAGTGGTCAGCATACATTTGTCAGCATCCAATGGTATTATGATCCTTTTTTTATTTATTTGCATAGTAGATATAATAATATTAAATATCCTATTAATATGTTAATAATAGCACCAATATAATAACCAGTGCTGAATTAGATAAGTACCTATTTGTTTTCATTTGGATTTTCCAGAAAACAAACTTCATAGAAATACGGGTAAAGATCTTGATATATAAATAACCATATTCAATTTGAATAGGTGTATTCATTCTATAAATATATTAAAATAAATAACATATTTTTAAATATTTGAAACTAACTTAACTAAAGTGTAAGCATAAAATTTTAGAAATTGTTGGGCCAGAACACAAACGGCCTTGGGAATGTTTAAGTGAATCGGTAACACACATGTAAATATAACATGCAGCTTTAAATTCAAAACCTATGAAAACACCAATTAACCCTATCAAAATATGAGAGGAAAACAATTACATATAAAATAACAAGCATAAAAATATATTAAAATAATAACAAAAAGCAACAAGATCCGCACGATATAAATATAAACATTACACGAAAACCCAACAAATTCGACCGAAATTTGATAATTTAACAAAAATGAAAATTTCATGAAAATAAAATTAAAATCAAAGAATTTCAATTAGAACTAATTCAATAATAATTTCAAATAAAAAATTATCAAATGAAATTAAAGAATAATAAAAATTAAGATTAGAATACACTAGAAAATCCCAAGGTCGAATTTTGTTTTACTAAATCAAAAAGAACACACAAGGTTAGGGACAAAAAATAGGTATATATACCGATTCATTTTTACACAATTTTAATCAGTTTTTCAAACTTGTTTAAAAAACTATTTTAGGGTGAGTTTTATTTTGGAACTCTCCATGTCGCGTCCTCGCAATCTCGATGGAGCTCTGTTTGGATGTCGGCGTGGGGAGAGTAGTATTTTTTATGATTTGTCGATGGATCAAGTACTTATTTTGTTTTGTTAATATTAATAAATTATTTATATATCTAAAATTATTTTTTTATTTTATTTCAAGTCGAAATTTTTCCGGCCCACAGCCAAAGACAAATCACAAGTCATTAAAATCATACACACTATTCAGAATCGTGTAAGTGCATTGAATACGGCTTAAAATCACCACACTGAGTAGTCCAGTGGGCACTCATTAATTATAATATGAACACAATCGCGCCTAAGGCTAAACAAACGGGAAGGTGACGGGAAAAATTGAAATTAAAAGAAATCGTTACTACGATCAAAACATGATAGAGTACGAGCGATAAATTTCTTAAACAAACGCTATAGGAGGAGTTGAATAGAGACCCATATTCCAGGAGGCGACGTGTAACAGGGGACATTAAATTACTGAGGAACCAGCCAATACCCTCTAATAAAAGTTAGAACTCCATACTAATAAAATTAAGTTCATCACAGTGGATTATTCGGTACTCGAATTACTAGAAACTATAAGTGAAAAATAACTCGTCTATAAAGTTTGAAATAATGATGTAAGAACTCAAAATTGTCCAATCAGATGAGACAAGATTTATTAAAATCCACATTCGGTTTAAATACCCAAATAAGCAAACTCCCCATCAATCGAGATACAGTATTGATAACTTAGATGAGACTTCTAATCGAGCCCTTCGTCAGTAATATAATTCTCCACTGTTTGGTTTTGTTAGTTTATTTCGCCCAGAACCCAGCCTATAGAGCACGAAATCATTAAATCCGAGCCGGAAATCCTAATAGAGAAGCGAGGCAACAAATAAATAACCTTAAGGTAAAACCTTCCCATTCCTACCAATAATGTCATACTTCTCCGCGATCTTACCAGAGTTTCTTACCCATGATAACTGAACGAATCGCTCAAGCTCCCGTCTAAAATATCGTATCAACATTTGTATGTCAAAACTGATCAACTCCCAGGCGAGTAGAAAAATATAGTCTAGGATTTAATTATTAACATAATTTTGGCTGAAGTTCAATTGATAATTTTACAAAAATTAATATCGGAAACCTAATCAACTCCTCCTACCGACGAATACCTAAAAGAATAATCAAAAATTTAGTTAATAAAACTAACAAATTAAAAATATATATATATATAAAATATTAAAATAAAACCTGATCGAAAATCGTTACCAAAATGCAAACAAATAAGCAATCCAAACACGTCTAAGGGAAAATTTTAGTTAACAATATTATTGGATTATAAATTAAACCTGGTCGAAATCTTGACACAATCAACTAACTAAAACCTCGCCTAAATATTGATTGGCAACAAAAAAATGTAAATTTCCAAAAGTCCAATCGAAAAGAAAATTGCCCTTAAATGGCATTAATAAGCAATCCAAAATCCCTAATATTAGATCAACATTAACTACTCCAATAAATAAAATGACTCACGATGGTGACCATTCAGCGGAAATAAATCCCATAAACTCTGAAATTTACTAAGCTAGTAAATATAGGAAACCAGAAAACTTGACTGAGCATTGCCACCTACATAAATCGATAACAGTCAGGAATCCATGAAATGTCAGGATAAATCGATATCGAATGCATTAACATCGTCAGGACCAGGTCAGAGAGTGAAGTGAACACCCACCCGGAGGGTGTGCGGTCACGAATTATTGCACACACTCAGATATAAAATATACCGACTGTGGGAAGCACTTTAGTTGTAGAAACCATGTCAAGGAAAATCAATCAATCTCCACGAATCCACCATGAGCACGCAGGAGGGGAGCATTCGCCGACAAGTAAACCTTTAATAATTATCAATTAAATTAAACGTGTACCTTACGAGCACTAGGCAAACAGCTTACTCCTGGAGCCACTTTAACTCTATTCCCACCTGAAATCGGACCCAAGAAGGCCGCCACCAAAAATTAATAAATAAGTTGTTCATTCCTCATTTTGTTATCGTCGTAATATTGACAAAACACCCAGCTAACGATTTGTGGGAGATTCATCAGGCAACTTACGTTTAATTCCCTCACAGTGACATAAACAATAATCGACTCGGGATTGATGGTTGGTAGTAAATCGGAGTTTCTTCTCATAAATCGTCGTCGATGTCATATAGCTGGGATCAAATTTAAAATCCGAAATCCTTGGGAACAAGTAATATTATACTAAGAGTCCAATAATATACAAATGTGTTGATTCCTCGTAAGGAATAAGTCAATTTGCATACGGGTATAAAGAAATCCGCAAGGAATAGGAAAGCCAACGATAATATCACGGCATACTAGAAATTATTCCCAATTGGGAGCAGATATTTTTGCTCGGTCGAAAATCTCGACTATGCAAGAGTATACTCGCATCAACACTCGATGAAATGACTTAACCCTAGGACTTATCGATAGTGACAGGAGCATATATTATTATTTATCTATAAATGTCAATAACATTAATACCAAAAATAAGCAAATAGCGTCAGTTGCCAGCTAAATTAACCACGGACAACCGTAATACTATATCTAGAAATTATTAATCGTACCAACGCACATCATTCACTTACCAATAATTACCTCAGATTTCACGGTGTGGCAGCTATTTCCAATTGTTTGAACCAGTTAGAAATCCTGGTTAAAGGATCATTTTTCTTTTTGATTTAATGAACCTAATGACTCTAGTAATCCTGGTTTAGTCCCGACGACGTGAGTAGAAAAGGGGAGAAAGAACTCCGAGTGACCGCCGACGAGTCAATACCTGCAGTCGATAGTTCCCATAAAAACAAATAATGAATTAACGATATGATAAATACTTACAATTTTTTTTAGATGATGATTTTCGTCACCTGAGTTACCATCACTTATCTAATTCAAACAAAATTTTATGAATAATGTTTATTTGGACTGGAAATGGGTTTTTAACAGTCGAAAAATTTTTTATAAATAAAAGTATATTTAACAGTCAATAAAGATTTTATAAATAATATTTTATCTGAATAGAAGTGGTGGGTTACTGGGTTTCCCGGTAATTCCCCGGTAACGCCATATAAATATCACTTGGACTACCAC
Organism: Schmidtea mediterranea; assembly: GCA_022537955.1. Lineage (NCBI taxonomy): Eukaryota > Metazoa > Platyhelminthes > Tricladida > Dugesiidae > Schmidtea > Schmidtea mediterranea. The sequence continues at coordinate 327,722,373 of CM039679.1, forward strand.
TCGGCACCCGTTGCTAGGCAACGTTGGAAATGTGTTCGAGTGGGTGGATTGTCCGCAAAAAGTGAGCACTATTACTAATACTGTAATTGCCCGGACAACCCTCGGGTTCAATGAGCTGTCGATGGAAGACCTATGCTCGCTTTATAACGTCCCCTGTGTGAGAGTGTTCAAGATTAGACTCATTGGTAGAAATAGAGCGATGTTTCGGTGACGCGGTGCGAATACTCACGACTTTTCGACGACTATTCCATTTTAATCATGTCTGGTGACATACTACTTGATTTGTTTAACCATAATTACGATTTTATTTATTAAAACAAGAAAAACGATCAAAATTATATATCATGTCGGTAAATTAATTCGATTTGTTTAGCAGACGTACGGCTCTGCGTCGGGCACGTTCCTTGCGTCCCGGCCGGTGACTACTTGATGGGACCGTTGAGGGATTTGCGGCCGGTGCGGATTCGTTGATCGGATTCCGGTAGGTCAACTAGGATGGGGCAAAGATGAGCGGGTAAGTTACCGCTTCCCCCTCCCGACTAGCAGCCAGGGCGACTTCCAGCCCACTTATTTGTGTCCGGAGACTCTGGTTCAATTGACGCTCCTCTGTCCAAACCTTTTGCGCGGCTGTTAGGCGTTGGTGGATGGATTTGAGTTTGGCCGGGTCCAACCAGGTAGATTTCACTTGCTGCACCTTGTTCATAGAGGGATTTATTGGCTTGCTGGGCTCGTGATAATTCCTTTTGCAATAGTTGGGTGGGTTCCATGACTAATAAAAATAGGATTAATAGGGTGATTTAAGGTTTGGGTGTAATCGCACCATGTCAGAGTTATTTCAAACAAATTCATATAATGTTTTAATGATGACAAAATTCTAGTCAAGCGGGAAAACAAAATAAAGAAAATTCGCCAATTTAATTTTTAATTATTAATAAAAAAATCAAAAACACTAAGAGCACACAATTGTGGTCAAATCGTCACCAATCGAAAGTTATGTTTCCTCATGGAAATCGGCTCGCTACCCACTCCTCGGATGTGTAGCCTGAGATCGACATAGTCGGTCTCTTTGTGTTGCGGGAAGATCTGTTGGGGATGCCAGTAGGTGTCAGCGATCGGACCCGCCAGCAAATCCTCTTCTTCATTCGCCAGGTGCTGGCGAGCTCGGGTCACCTGCAGATCCATGTCACGCTGGTGTGCCTCCAGATTTTCTAATCGCTGCCGGGCCTGCCGATAAATCTCTCCGGTCGGGTTCCATTAGGTGGATGTTCCAAGCCCCAGATTGTTCCTATCAAGGAACTTCGACGGGGAAATTCGGGACATTTCTCCTGCCGATATTGGGCGATCTCCATCGATCTGCGAGGAAATTGAGGTTTGATTTGTTGGAGTAATGACTAAAATAAATATTATTAGCATGAGTATTGGACCACGGGAACACAATTATAAATTATTATGGTTATTATTCAGTTATCTTCTTTCCCCCTACTCTGGTGCACGTATAATGTGATATCAATATTAGTCCGCATATCATTAATTCCATTAGATATTTTACTCGCAAACAAAAATTCACTACACTAATATACTGTATTTTCTAGCTCGGCTTTCACGGTCTCCTATCTACGTAGCAAAATATAGTATATTCAATGGGTACCTCAAAATCCTCCGTGCCATTGCTTCCATAATTTCAAAATCCTGGGATATTATGATGGTACGAAAATCAAATGGATCGGTTGTTCATAACTTCCTACTTTTCTAATAAACGTCAAGAGAGGAAAAAAATGTTTACGGAATAAGGATTAATTATTTACATTTGGAAATTTAGTTATTTATTATTTAAGGTTCGGATAATTTAATTGATTTTAATAAATAAACCAAGTATAATGATTATAGATAAAAATTTTGGAATAAAAATAAATTTTCAAGACAAATTACCAGCTGTTTTGGGAATCGATTCCCCTGATGTTTCTCCTCCCGGCCTCGTAGTCCTAGAATTCGAATTTCCAAATTGCATTTTTCAGAGTAATAAACCAATGGATCGATAATCTATCATATAAAGGACTAACCTAAAGTGGTGTGCATCCGCTGTATATAGTTGGATTCAATCGTGATAATGGACTTTCGTCCAATCGGATATTGGTTGTTGTTTCATTTACATAAACAACTTGTCGAAAATTCTGGATGTCGAATTCGACATGATTAATTTGGTAAGTTTTTTACGATGTCACGGCCGGTGTTCCCACGTTAAGTCCAATCTACTGCCAGTTTATTTAAATTTTTAATATATTTATATTTTTTATTCAATATACTCGCTTTTTCGGAATAATCTAGCTTATTCATTTTATGACTTATACATGAAATCATCGCGTTGGAAAAGTCGTGAGATTCTTCTCGTCCCTCAATCTCGGAATTTCGGATTTGATTACCATTGGAATGATGAATTTATTAATTAATTTGCAGAATATCGTGCATGGGTCTTATTTTCTCGGGAAGGAATATCAATGCTTTTGATTTAGTTATTGATTTAGGTTGATTCGGTTTAAACGGGATCTACATTAATTTATGGCCGACATTTTTAATCAAAAATTTGCAAAAGGAGATATCTCTGATAGTCGAGTGAATTTTTTTTGTCGGGATAATTATCTATTAGTTAGGGTATGTGATTTAATAAATAATGATTCAGAAATTCTCTTGATTTTTGTAATATTAATTCATATCAACAATTTCATATTAATTTCTTCCCGTGCTCTTACCCTTTACTAAGCCTTAGGCGCATATTGTGTTCATATTATATTTGATGAGTGCCCACTTGACTACTCGATGTGATGATTTTGAGCAGTGTGTAAAATAATTTAGGTCGAATATAAAGAAAACGAGAAACGATGAAGCCATAAGACCTCTTCCTTATTTCTCCTTTCTTCTATACGGGATAATATTGACGTTCCAACCCCTGCGTTCTGCACGCCGGGTCTTCACGTGCACAGAACCTAACCTATTCCACGCACTTACACGAATCCGAGTTGTATGTTGATTTTACTAACTTGCGATGTGTCTTGGCTGTAGGCCGGAAAAATAAATTAATTAATTTCATGAAAATAAATTCCCTAATCAATATCTGAAGTCTCGACCAAATGCACGGGAGTTATCGGCACCTGCTGAATTCATTACAGGACACGATATTATTGATGGAGATAGTGAAATGTCTACAACAGACAATCTTCACATGGAAGTTAATGAGGATGCTCAGCAATGCGATTTCCCAGGAAGCCGAAGATTTAATTCCTTCCAGTTCAATCTATCTATGCGCAAGTATAGAGAACTGGAGGGCCAGCTTTCAGAGGTTTTCAAAGACACTAAGTTTACCCGCTTTGTGGTTGGACAGGAAGAACAGGGTGATGATGGATTCCGGCATATGCAGATGTATGTCTAAGTAATGAAAATAATGTCATATTTTTATTTAATTTGATATTTTTTTTATTTCAGGTTTATACTAACATGTCTGTTTATGCCTTTAGGGCTAAACTCAATGTCCCATTTGTTTCAGGGGTCGCTGGGCCTGACAGACCCCACGCAATCGAATATTGCACAAAATCAAGATCAAGAATCGATAACGGAGTCAGAGTCAGAATCGGACAGCCCAGTAAGTTCACAATAAAGAAAACTAATGATAAAGTAGACAATTTTTCTTTGGCGCTCAATGCAAAAACCATACAGGAAGCAGTTGTAATTTTGGAAAAATCAGAACCATTCCATTTCAAACGAAGAAAAAAACAATCATGGAAAGTTTAATACAAAAATTTGGTATCAATACAAAGCCTAATTTTGTTAATTTCTTTGTCCCGAAAATTGATTTATATGATTGGAAGTCTCAAATCTTCGTGGGTGAATCTGGAATTGGCAAAACAAACTTTGCCCTTAGTCATTTCAAAAAACCAGTGCATGTAAAACATTTACAGATGCTCAATAGAGTGACATGTGATATGAAAAGTTGTGATGGCATAGTATTTGATGACTTATATTTTAATAAATTTCGTCTTGAAGAGTTCTTGTGTCTAGTGGATTGTGCATTTGAAAATGCCGTTAACATCAAATACTCAGTGGCTATGATTCCTCGTGGGATTCCTCGAATCTTCTGCATAAACGATATCTCATTATTTTACCCAGATGCTGTTAGTGATTCCTGTATGGATGCAATTAAGTGTCGAGTAAAAATTCATTACTTCCATGCAAAATTATATTCAGAGTACATATCTGAAAAAGTAATATTTATAATTGATATTTATTAATTATTATTTTCCAGTCTCTGATACATCCATATCAGACAACTCTAGTATAAATTTGCCGAAACCAAGAACATCGTTTACTAATCTGAGATGTGACAAATGCAACAGTTATTTGCGATTATACATTGGCATATGTAAAACCAACATGTTTGATAGTTCTTAATTTAGTTGTGTTGTTATTTAATATATCTTAGTTTTATATATATTCTTTTATGTTTAATAATAATGTTTTGAATATTAATAATAAATAAATAACGAAGTCGTATTAAAAAAACTTTAACAATTTATTAAAAAAATCGTATTTCACATCATTAAGTATTTTTATATTAGAAAACACATCTAGACTACTATTAAAAACATGGTTTATCAACTTTAATATATAATGAACGATTCCTCAAAGATAATTCATGTTCGCTAGCGTATTTCCATATGGGATGATTGTTGGAGATAATGCATGGGCACCTTGGTAAAGATGATTTAGAATCGTTTTTCCTTGACACCTTGAAAAATATGCTACCTTCGCACATTAACTTTATTAAATTAACATTTTTGAAGTCACTGTAGATTTCTTCCCCAATGATAATTTCTTTGTCCACGCAATCATCAAAACAAAATTCAGAATTAGACTGAGCACCAGTAAAAAAGCCATGGTTCCATGTTCCGCGACATATTGCTGTAAACAATGTTTTTCCGGCATTTGAAGTTCCCTTTAGAATAATGGTTTTGGTTTTTCCTGCCCTCTGAGATAACACAGTATAAATCGCGAGACAATTGTAAATATACTCTTTGTCTTTATCAAGAATTTGACCAGAATAGTTAGAAATAATTGTATCAATTTTTCCCCGATGATCACTTTTGATATAGATAGTAGAATTACGAAAGAAACTCTCAAAAAAGATGGACAATTCATTGTACAAATTTAATTGGTCCATAAAAATGAACTGGTGAGGAAATATCGATTAAATGTTTTGTGACTCATTTTTAAACTTATTAATTTACAAAGTTACAATAACTGCGATGCAATTAGCCTTGATAGTAGCACAGTTACTGTAACTGTGAATACTAAAATGTTTTAGATTCCTCCCACGAAGTCTACTGTGGCCGGTGAGCTCTGAACAACTTGGGTAAGGGGGGATATCGGGGGTATAATTACTAAATTTAGGCTACGCTAATCAAAAATTCAAAAAGTCAAGTCGACTAAATGCAAATTTTCAACGAATGGAACCACAAGCTCGCGAACCCCCGGCACATCCGACGATGCAGCGCAGATAATTCGACCAAGCTCGGAGAAGCCGAGAGTAACAGAAGGTAATATTAACCTGATTTCTAGGCGTTTCGACATTTTCTTGAGTCCGAGTTAGACGCTGCGAATCGCCAGAACCGCTCCAATATTCCTCGAGAATTACATAGCAACGACAATAAAATCGGCCATGACGTGGAGTTGTGAAGTAGTTATCGACCACCAACTTATACTTGCTCGAAGAACCAAACTCCGCCCGTCCAGCACCGTATAAACGGTTAATTGACCCATGCCAATACATCATACTCACGAACTATGCACCACCCGTTAACAGGAGACTAAGTGCTGACAATCGGAATGCACCTCATCCATGCGAATTACCTATGTTAAAATTATGTATCGTAAGATTTGTATTAAAAATAAAATATGAATACGTAGTACATTGATTTATTAGGTTTAAACGATTTTCTCTTGACAGATTTTTGGAAAACAGTAAATTCCAATGACAGGAAACGAGTTGAAGGCTAAATTATGATTAGAGACCTTAAATATAAATGATTCAGGAATGGAAAATACTTATCCCCAAGGGATATAAGTTGGGAAATGATAAAGTCTACTACTACTAAAAGTAATAGAATCTAACTCGAACTTGATCTAATTAATAATCAGATTTTTCGTCTTTGTGTGATAAAGTTAAGATTTTGATCTAAATTACTGATTAATGAAATTATAGATGACTTTGGATAATCAAATTTCTATTTTTGGTAGAACGCTAGTTAATTTATGAATCTATTATGAGTAACATTCAACCTTGAGTCAATACATTTAATTATATTCTAAATCTTACCTTATTGGTATTTTCCAGATAGAGCTGTAGAATGAAATAATCAACTTACGAATATATTTTAATAATAATATTTAACCTTGAGAAAAATGAATTTTGGATCATATATTATCTGCAATTTTCCAAAGAGAACGATAAAATTAGTAATTATTTTATGAATATATTTCTAAATAATATTTAACCTTGAATCCATGAAATCTCAATCGTACTTTCCAGTGATGTTTGATCGGAGCTGTCCCAAAGTAAACCGTAAAGCGAATGTCTGACGTACAAATACATTGTCTAATATTTAATATTGTGTAAATTAATTTTTATTGTATTTTTAAATAAAATTTTATCTGTATTTTCCCCAGAGAATTGTACCGCGAATATATAGCTCATGAATATATCTTTAGGTAATAACTAACGTTAAACTAAAGGATTTTGAGTATATTTTAGACAATATTTTACCTGCGTTTTGTTTGAAAGTGAACAAGCAAAATTTAGAGAGTAGTTTTGGCAATAGTTTTCCGTTTTTCCGAAGAGAACTATAAAATGACCAAATGATTTTTTTTATTTTAAAAAATGTTTTACGTTTTTAACCCAGTAAAACGAGTAGACAAATCTTAAAGCTGTGGGGTTTTGGGTTGTGGTTATCCATGTCCTCGACCCCATATGAAAATGATTATCTTGCTCCCAATGGTTACCCGTTGCCAAGCAGCGTTGGTAATGTAAAAACTGGTTTTAAGATCGCCAAAACTCTTCGCCCGTTCGAATTTTCCAGGACGACGCTGTGGTGATTTTACTGCCGGTTTGGTCGCATTTTTAAAATCCCGGTACGCCAGTTGAGCCGGCGCAAAAACTAAAGGGTATGTGACGGCTTGGCCCTCTTGACAGGCTGCAAGCGCCACCTCTAGCCCGCGAATTTGCGTTTTCAGGGCTTAGAACCTTTGCTCTTGCCGGTTCTATCCACGTCGATTTGATTTGATGTACCTCTCAGGTCATCTCCAACACCTGACGATGAAGGTCCTTGTTTTCTCTGCGTGCGTCCTTCTGCGTATTATTCAGGACCATATTAGGGTTCATCTGGCGTATTCATCTATAGTCTTAGGAGGAGTGTTATCTGGGAGAATATTTTACAAATATTATACAAGAAATTAAAATCAGAACATAACTAGTCACACTGTGTAAGTGCGGTTCCTCCGCCTATAGTGTGTGCCCGTGAGAGCTCTGTCGTGCGTAACGACGGATTCCGAACGTAAATATTCTATCCATTATAGAGGCTGTGGGAAGATCGATAACTAGTTTTTTGGCTGGCTCTCTTTCACCCATCTCCCGAAAAATTGACCTAAACTGTCTTATTACAAATCGGCTAAAATGATTACACCGAGTAGTCTAGTGGACACTCGTAAAATCCAATATAAACACAATAACCCTAGGACTAAATTAAGGCTCGGGTAGTGGGGACTTGAAACCGATGCGATGCAAATAAATTTTATAACTAAATTGTGATTAATATGATCTAAAATAATTAAATCCCTGACTTAAACCTTAATTTGATGTAAATAAATTAAATATCGTAATTTGAGGAGTAACCAATAACATAAAAAAAGAAGTTAGATACCATAACGTAAATAATAAAAATGTCGTAATTGGGTAGAAAGGAAATCAAGCACCATAACATGAGGAATACCGAAAATGGTCGCAATTTAATAAAAAGGAATCATGCCTTAACGTGAACGATAATAAAGGGTCGTAATTGGCTAAAAAGTAAAGTTATTATTCTAATGTGGTGACGCATATAAATGTCGCGGATTGATAATAGGTGAATCGAACGTCCGACGAGTGATTAAACGTTATAAATTGATTAAACATCATAAACCAATAGCGAGTAATTAAATACCATAATTTAGAAAAAGGAAATCAAATATCATGAACTAGGAATAGGTAGTTCCAGAAGTTAATAATAAACAATAAATAAAAATAATTAAGTGACGTTAAACTTTAAGCAATGAATTTAAGCACACAAATCCACTGTGCTAAGACGATGAAAGAAATTAACTGTCGTAACGGATGACGATTTATCAGATGTCGTAAACGGAATAAGTGAATTGACCTACTAGATCCGGTTTCCAGTGAAAGCGTAATTAATATAAATTTAACGCAAGGACCAGCATGATGTGCTAACAAACATTATAAAATACGAATAGATTAGATGAAAATTCACAATATCACGAAAAGGCTACCAAATTATGATAGTGTAGACGACCAGAGGTTACGAACGAGTAAAGGATTCTATGCAGGGACGAAGTGGGGAAAGGCAACGAGAACTGGAAGCAACAAGAATACTTAATCAGGAATTGAAGGAGCTCAGACGAGAAAACCAGCATCTACACCGACAACTCCTACAAAAAAGTCGAGAATTACAACAACTAAAGGCCACTTGGGCAGAGCCGGCGAAAATGAAGGAGATGTACCATCGCCTCACAGCAGCACAACAGGGCTGGAAAGATGAAAGAGTATTAAATCAAGCGCAACGGACGCAGATCAAAGGATTGGAGGTCGCCCTGTCGGCATGCCAAGAGGAATATGCAGTCACTTACCCTCTGGTATTCACACCAGCACAATTAGCCTATCGCGACCAAGAAAAATCCAAATCTACCAACAAGAAACCTCGTTCACATGCTTGACCTGGTCAAACCGAACGGTTGCGTCGTCTTGCCCAAGGAGTGCCTAAATGAAATAACATATCCATGTCTGGAAAATTAAATCCATTCAATTGACAATAAATAAAATTGTTTTAGGCTATTATGTTATTATTTGCAAGTAAATATAGTAAAGAGAGGTAATATAGAGGTAATAAAGGGACCTGAAAGAGAAGACGGACATAGGCCTTCTAAAGGCAGTCCGCTGAACCCGACATAGGACTAACCCTTAACAGTTCTGATATCGGAACTCACCTTTGGAGGTCCTGTAACCAGTGGTTACAGTTCCAACGTTGCATAGCAACGGGTAACCATTGGCGGGCGAAAACTATTTTGTATGTAATGGGGTGAAGGTCATCCACACCACTAACCCCACACATATAATATTGTCACAATAAAGTTCAAAGCACTTTGCTTGTCTAAACAATAAATCATATTAGAGAACGTTCGTGTGATTGTGAAATTTGATGCGTTTCAGCCCCTCACGAGCAATCGTAAAAAAACCATGGTTTTGATCATGCTGGTTCTATAAGCTAATTGGAAAGTTTGGACGCTTGTTTCTCTAGTGTAGGTTGTTTTTTACGATTAAAATTTGTTAAATTGAAAAGAAAATCTTACTTCCTCGAGCGTCTGTTTTTCGCTACAGCCGAATTTATTCCGCATCCTGATATCGCACGTGATGGTCTCTGGGCCGAAATTCATTGGGTCGATTACTATTCGTATTGATTATGACGAAATATATGCACATCTCGTCCGATCGTGACTTTTATTCAATATTCTGTCGAGCGTGTCAAGGGTGTGTTTCCTGAACTGCTGCCTATCAGTGTGTATTTTAATTCCTCATTGTCGTGCCACTCGTCAGTTGGTGTGTGACAATCAAAAATCGATTGCCACGTCGCAAATTTTTCTTCCCCACTTTTTGGCTGATTTTTACCACGTCGATCATATGACGTTGACCTTATTGATTTTTTCTTAGTTTAACAATCCGTCTGTTGTTGTGTTTTTATTAATGGTTGATGATTTTAATTTCCATTAGTGTCAATATTTTCAGTTAGAGTTTATTAACTTGTAATTTTACTATATCCACTTCTATCATCTTCAGCGGGCGTCGGGTTCCTGCTACTCCTCGCCGTTGGGATATTGAGGTGACATTATATTTGATTTTTTAAGAATATTATCATGGTTTAGGTGTATGTTCCACATCTCTCTCACCGGGTTTTCTTTAGGATTTATCAGTACTTAAATTCGTAGTTGCTAAAGGTCCATCAACTGGCTATGCTTTATGATTTGTCGTCCTAATTTCTTTTAGTATCGATGGATTATTACTGTGATTGGTCCTGGTTATGTATGCACCTATTACATGGGCTGTAAATAAAATGGTTGTTGAGTTTTTCGTAAGTAGTTTAGGCGTTTTAATTTGTCTATTATTCATTAAGACGGGTGGGAAATAAAGTAATGATTTCTTAACTGTCTCTGTGTGTTTCTTTCAGGTTTAAATCCTTGTGTTCTTTAACGCCGTAATGGTAGTAACTTCAACTCTGGGTAAATTTATTATATGTTTTCAATATTAGGACAAGAAGTCCTTAATTTGGGCGGTATTTTCCTCTTGAATTTTTGGCGGCACTGTCATTATAAATTACAATTTTAAAGTAACTTTTAAGTTCGTATTATTCATTGTCATTTATCATTTTAGAGTGATATTTTTCCTTTTATTCAAAAAAACTTCATACAAATGATTTTTGGAGTATTTTGTCATGGATTGATTTATTACTAACGTGATTATTAGGGAGGCTGTTGATCTAATATTTTATTAATTGGTTCGTGGGTAATCTTACTGGCGTCGTTTAATTTTACGTCAAAAATTTTAAGTTATTAACGTAAGGACATACTAATCTTTACTAGGTATTTTACTTACGAATTTGGCTCGTTTTGCTCTAATTGTTTTAATCATGATAGTTAACGAATTTTATGAAATTATTCTACCGAGTTAGATTATCATTCACATAGCAATGATTATCGCACAAATCCCCACTTCTTTCCCTTAAGTTGGTCCTAGGAGAATTGTGTTTACATGATTTTAAGAGTGCTCACCGAGCTACTCGATGTTCATGATTTTTGCCGATTTGTAGGATTTAGATTTAAGGTGGATATTACATGAAAATGGGCGGTGGAGGAGCAGCCAAAAGACTACTTCCTCTCCCAATTTCCCCTATAACTGTGATGATTTGACGTTTAGGCCCTGTGTTATTCACGCCGGAACCTTCACGGGCACAGGCTATTGGCAGATAAACTGCTCCTACACAGCCTGAATTGTGTGTATATTTTATTAACTTGTGGTGAGTGAGTGGCTGTGGGCCGTAAAAACAATTTTAGCATTGACGGAAAAATTTCATTTTATTAACATTTATATTTATCATATACTACATTTCATAAACTTTCTGAGCATAAATTCATAAGGTTTTTGAACATCATATAACAACACTCTCTCCCCACGCCGACACCCAAGCAGAGCTCCATTGAGATTGCGAGGATGCGACAATTCTCTCACTCACATCAAAATAGCGTTGTTCCAAGTAGAAAACTGATTAAAACGGGTTAGAACTAATTTCAAGTTTTTGAAAAATTGATTCAACGATTCAATTGATTAAATTGATTAAAACGAGTTTTTTTTATGTGAAAATGAATCAGTTTTTTATACCTATTGTATGGTGCTAACCTTATTTTTGATTTTGTAAAACAAAATTTGACCTTGCTATTTTCTAGAATATTCTGTTCTTAATTTTATTATTTTTGTAATTTAATTTCACAATTTTCTTGTTAATTTTTAAATTGAATTATTTCTAATTCGAATTCTTTAATTTTTATTCCATTTTCATGGATTTTTTGCATTTTTGGAAAATTATCAAATTTCGGCCAAATTTAATGTTCTCATGTTATGTTTATTTCGTGCGGCTCTTGTTGCACTTTGTTATTATTTTAATTTTCTTTTATGTTTTATAATTTTATATTTAATTGTTCTCTTTCTCGGATTTTAGCAGACTTAGATGGTGTTTTAATAGGTTCGATTTTAAACTGCATGTTGTATTTGCGTGTATTTTACTGATTCATTTAAACATTTCCAAGGTCATTCATGTTCCGACACAACATTATAAAAAAACTCAAGGGTCTGTCATTATTTTCGATAAAAAAGTCTATTATATAATGATAAAAAACTATTAAAACATACATTTTCGTTGATTAATTTCATCGCCTTCTTCACAATCCGAGATTGGTAAATTTCTTTCTAAATCTATAAATATATTGAATTTATTGATAAATTAAAATTAATACTTGATTCGCTATTTATATGCATAGTGTTTGTTTGATAATTTTTGGCTTAGCCTTGTTGATTATTTTGAATATGACCTAAAAGTAAATAAAATGATTTAATAAAAATGAAAACCTTACTTAAATTTGAATTTTGATAACTATATCCTCCAACATTTTGGGCATGACTTTGAATATTTTGTGGGTAATTGAGATAACCTAGTAATCAATTAAAATAAATATAATAAAAATACTAATGTTACTTAAATTTGAATTTTGATAATTATATAAAGTTTTGGGCATGACTTTGAATATTTTGTGGGTAATTCAAATAACCTAATAATAAATTAAAATAAATTTAATAAAAATTAAAATCTTACTTGGTTCATTCCCTCCATTGGTTTGAGGATGATAAAATTGTTGGTTTAATATATCTAAAGAAATTTTAAAACTTATTTATTAAATATTAAAATCTTATTAAAATTTTGATAATAATATCCTGTTTCATGATCAATATATTCTCCAACATAAATTCCATCGTTTTAGTAATTATCTAAATTTGATTTAATTTAATAAAAAATTTTATTACTTGTAAAATTTTCATAATTATTGCTATTCATTTCCTAAATTACAAAATAATGTTAATTAAAAATTTAAAAGAAAAATTTAACTTACAAATTAAACGAGTTTGTAAATTATGATAAATTATAAAAATGTTTTAAGATATATTTAAATGTATTTATTTTTGTGACCAATCAAAACCAACACATCTGCACTTGTAATAATCAACACACATTACCAATCTACACAAAATCATATTAGGTAATAAACACAATGATACAAGATTTATTTATTGGATGGATAATAGCCAGTCCCAAGATGCGATAATAATAACTCAATCAAAAATGGCGGTAATTTATTAATAATTTATTAATTAAGCTAGTATTCGTGTTGTTGTTGTTCATTTTGATGTTTCCATGGAGGTTGGCATAACATCCAAATAGCCATTTACTCATCTTACATGCCTATTTTTGTCTAGTTCTATTCTGAATATCAATATTATATTTAATGACTGAGACACGGATGCATTGAACCCGAAATAATTGAGCTGATGAGTGAATTATTGTTCATACCATGGACGTTAAAGGAACCTCAACCAGTTCCAACATCCAAGGAGCTTGAATAATACTGCAAATAAATATTACTTAAGAAATGATAATAACCAATAATTTACGTATCCCTTCTCGATCCAGATTCATACAGTCACTGTAATAATTTATTTGGAATAAATCGATGTATATGGCCTTAGATGAATTGGGACTGAGAAGCTGCGTCGAATACAATAATTTTTCATAAAATTATAAAGGCATCTCTGCAGTTGCGAATTTACTGTTCTTTATGTAGAGGGTCTCCCTGTCTGACTTCTCTTAATGAATTAAGTATTTCATCAAAGGAAATGTATTCAAGCATCATTGGTGGTACTCCTATTCTTTCTGCTCCACAGAGGCAATGGTGAGTGGTCTATAATCAAGGATACCGGGAATTTCTTGCTTTGGTATCAGAATGGTTCTCGCTTTCTTTAATGGGAGTGGCAGGAAGCTTGTCAGTAGGCAAGTGTTAAATTGGATTGCCATTGACAGAATGTTATCTTTTAGCTTCGTGTATTTCATGCCATCTGGTCCTGGAGCAGTTTTCCCATAGCTCTTATTGCGAGGAAGATTTCTGCTGTACTTATCTCCATTAAAGCGTAGTCCATTTTTTGGTTGTCTTCAATGGCCTTACAGTTACTGAAAGGAGATGCTTCCAGGATTGGTCTCAATACTTCAATGAGATCTTTGTTATTGTGATATTGATTTTCATTTCTTATTGACCATAAGTGTTGTTGTTAGCCATTCCTCCTCTTTGTCGGTCGTAGTAGTATTTTGAGGTAGTTAATGACTTCTTTTCTTGTATCTATGGTCTTAGTGTTTGTATTGCTGATAACCATAATTATAAAAATTATAATACGGATCAAAAGTTAAATAAAAATTATAATGCTGATAGCAATATTGGTACACATAATAATAATAATTCCTCTAACTTTAATAATAATGTATTTAATAAAAATAAAAAATTACAAAAACGAGGCGAGAGTGGATGTGGGTCTTTATAGGCTTGATTTTTTTGAGCAGAATGAAGGTCAGATTTAAAAGGTTTGTCAGTATCGTCAATCGCTAGATGAAGTATGTCATCTATGCTGTGTTGTTGAGAAGTGGCGGTTCGTCTTCAGCAGCAGGGCGGAGTTGATTGTGATGATTGTATCGAACAGCCAACCATGGGTCATCACCAAGCTCACTCACGTTGGTTTCTTCCAAAGCGGCTTCATCCAGAATACCGGGTATTAAAAACTCATAATTTAGTCACTGTAATAATTTATTTGGAATAAATCGATGAATTTGGCCGTAGATGATTTGGGACTGAGAAGCTGCGTCCGTAGTCGGTTCCAGCTCTGTCTGGTCTTTTCATTAGTGGGCTTGTCTGATATAAAATTAAACAATAACTCAGAATCCGAGCAGATCATTTTTGCCCAGTGCTATCTGCCACTACAGTCGAGGTGACTTTATCTCGTCATCTAACATGCATTCGCTTTTTCCATCGACTCAAGTAATTCGAATAAGTAGTTGCATCATACTGTTTCTTGTCGGTGTATATAATTATATAAATTACCTCTTACTTTAACACAATTGATGAATGTCCTTTCATTAATTTTCCTTGAGCAGATAGCCATTTGTGAGCGCATGGGACATCGTTTGATTGCTGTTGAGGGAAATTGTCCGCATTGGATAATATCATTTTTAAATTCCGGATTTATATGAAATAGTGTTCATGATATTTTGTGAATTTTTATAAGTCTATTACGACTCCAATAGATTCATTTTTAGAAAATATATTCTTTTCTACTAAGTAGATCACTGTAGATTGCCATGAGCGGTAGAATTCTTCTTTAGGGTCTGCAAATAACTCTTCCATCGGGATCTTCTTGTTCCATCTGTTTAGTTGCAATCTCTCACTCTATTCAAATTATCTCATTTGCCAAATAGCACCTCCATTATTAATAAGATTAATAATTATAATACATTTGTTTCGGAGTGTCAGACCTGGATCTGAGCTTCCTGGACTTAATGCAGAATAGCGCATGATCGGAGTTTACATCGTGTAGTAGTTCAAAAAAAGTGCGCGTGTGGTTTAGGGACATTTTTCTCCCCTTTTATTTCAGAGTGGAGCCATTTAGGGGCATCATCAATGGTTATTTTTTGGTGTGGAAAGCGAATTTCAGTGTTTTCTGCTACAATAAAATAATAGCTACATTTCAGTTAATTGTTATTTTAATATTAATATAAGTTAATTTATATTAAAATTTATTATATAATTATTATATTTTTAAATTATAACTTCATAAAAATTGCATATAAAAATAAAAGTAAAAACTTTCCAATTTTTGATTTTATTTGTTGAATATTCCACCTCTGATATTGCTTGAAGATAAAACTATATCAATAAATATAATAATACCCCCAAGCAACATGCTGGGTGAATGCATCGTGTAATATCTTGAACAGATATTGCTCATGAGGCGGAGACATCTATATTTACAGGCTTGGATAAGTTGTTGCTACAGATAATAAATTATGGAAATCATAAATCTAATCATAAATAGGCATTCTGAATCTAAATACAACCTAAATAATAATGAAATAAAAATAAAAACAATATACAATATAGAGATTCCATATTCCTGAGCAGCCTGGTATTCTGTAAAATTATTAAATTAATTAAATTTAAAATCTTACTTAAATTGTAATTTTGTGGATAATCTCCTCCATAATTTTGTGGATAAATATAGCTTTCAAATATATCCTTTCAACTATAACTTCCATAATTTTGGAAATTTATTAAATTTAATATATAATTTAAATTACTTGTTTCGTAACTAAGGTGATTCATATTGTTATTATTATTCATTCTTGTTATCTAAATAAATTGCATAATAATAATAGTAACATCAACATACCTACACACAACAACTTGTACTTACATACCTATATCAATCAACATGCAAGCAAAATCATCACACATTCGGAAATAAACACATTGATAGAATAAAGATAAAATAAAATACAAAATTTATTTAGATAACAATCAATTCTTTATTGGTTTTGGCCAATTTTGATTTCGTGTATTTTTCTAAGTCGAGTCAGATCTCTTAGCCTGCATTTCAGGTATCTTTTCCCCAGCTCCTGTGGTTCCTCGATGTTCAGTAGTCTGCAAATGTAGTTTCATGATTCTCTAAATAAATTACATAATAATAATATAGTATAGTAATTAGTTTACCTCAACTGTCAAAAATTTAAACTTAATTACTATTTAATTAAATTTTAACAATGGATGATTAGCTTATTAATTATTAACGATGAATATTATTTTAAAATAAATTTAAAATAAAGGCTAGAAAATTTCCTTAAAATTAATAAAATTAATATAAAAAATTAATAAAATCATTTTGCTATTTTAAAAAAACAATAAAAATTACAATGCCCTTAAAAATAAGCATTTCAAAAATACTGAAAATCCTAAATGTTGATGTTTTGAAAAGCTCATTTAGGATATGAAAAATTGGTTGGTATATCAGTTTAAGATGCCTTTGAGTCATCAATGTTTCTTCCTCAACGCTCCAATAGTAATGTGGTTTGATAGATGTGGACAAGCCTGCATATTGCAAGGCACGATAGCTTTTTGAGACATGTACACCAAGACCAATTTTGGTGCTGAAAGAAGCACTACAGTGGTGTCCACAAACGAATCGCAAGCTTCTCTTCTACGAATCGCATATTTCAAAGAGGAAAACTAATAAAAATCGGAATTTGCGGGATCTGCGGAGTAAGACGCTCATTTGTTGTGTCCTTTCCCACTATCAAATTTATTTCATTTGGAATCTGGGAAGGCATTAAACGACGTTTCCAATTGTAGTATATAAATTTGCAAATAAACTTGAAAATCCATTTATCAATGTTTATTATATGAAAGGACAAAAAGCACAGACTGTGCCCATCGACCAACGGGACAGGTGGAGGACATCCGGACGAACTCCATAGAGATAGCCACGACTCAGGATACACTTGAGCCTCGTTCTCAGGAGCGGACAATCTGCTGAACTCTGCTGGTGGAAACCTGATGGGGAATGGACCGAATGGTTCTAAAATTAACGGTGATAATGATAGATTGACCTTTGCGGCCATGATACATAAAAATATTAATTACGGCTTTGCCGTTCCAACCTTTATAAATAAAGATAAGATTTTTGATAATAATAACTCTAAGTATAATATTAATAATTTGAATAAAGCTTATAATAATAATAATAATAATAATAACAATAATAAGTAATTAAATAAATTTGGCAACGATTTAATTAAACGATAACGCCAATAAAAAACCTTTCGTACGATATATTTCGATAGCACAGCTATCATCTTCAGGTACTCAAAACCAACTAAAAATATTATGAATTAACATTTTTAGTTGGTTTTGAGTACCTGAAGATGATAGCTGTGCTATCGAAATATATCGTACGAAAGGTTTTTTATTGGCGTTATCGTTTAATAATAATAATAATAATAATAATACCTATAATCAATTAAATTCTCCACATTGGATAATATCATTTTCAAATTTTGGATTTATATGAAATACTTGTTCACTATATTTTGTGTGAGGCTCGCTCTCCTGATTACTTCATTCCATGTAGGGTATTGGTGGAAGGGGAAAGCAGCAAAAAAGGTGGTGTAGTTCCTATTAGTGTGTGCAGTGCCGATAAAACTGTCTATAAAGATGGTTGTGGATGCACGTTGCTGTGTATTTCATCAGGCGTATTGATTGACATAATTGATCTGCATTCTGGTCCACCTGAACAGCCGGGGCTTTTATCAAATGTCTTTTCATGTTTCTTTTCTTTCATTTCTTTCAGTCTTAAATTCGGTTTTTCTTCAACTGCATGGAAAAAGTTGGTAGCCAATTCTCTTATTGAGGTTGTCTAGAGCTTCATCGATAACGAAGTTGAAGAGGATGGGGCTGAGGGGGTCTCCCTGTCTGACTCCTCTTGAATTGAGTATTTCACCAAACAAGCTAGTCATTGCATTTTGATAGCTTGAGGAAATGTATTCAAGCAACATAGGTTGTACTCCGATTCTCTCTGCTCCTCATATGATTGACTCATGTTTCCCACGTGGTTCAATGATATCTTTGTTGTGGTATTGATTTACATCTCTTATTGACCATTTCCCATAGATTACCTTCTCTGTGTGGGCGCAGTGGGCTCCTAACTACCTACTAATAATCACACCGCCATCGATGGGCACATCATTTACACCATTAATAGGGCCATCATTTATAGGGTTGTTAAAATGATTGATCTGAAACAATAATTTTATAAAATAAAAAATTACGATTATAGTGGCTCCTAAAGCCACGTTTCGTAAAATAACTGCAACAAATGTCAATTTGCATGAATGTGTACATCACGAGCAGTGATGAATCACCTTCCGCATTAGTCTGCATCTAAATTCTGCATCTAATTTTAGATCACTATATTTTGAGTGCGAGATGTCAATGAATTTTAGCAATGAATTTACGATACCAATTGATTCTCTACAAGGAACAACTCTCTTTGCCACTAAGGCATTAGCTAATTCTTTTATAAGTTCTTCATTTTGATCATTGATTATAGGTAGCAACGGAAAGCATGGATATTTTAGTACTGAATCCCGATTCACCACTATTAACCAGTGATTCAATATTTTAGAACCCTTGTACTGTTGCTTGGGATTTAATAGAGAACAAACTGTATAAATATATTAATATAAATATATTAAAATAAATATATTAAAATAAATAAATATAGTTATATCGATCCCGCGCTGACCTTTTGTCACCGTTACTAAGGGGATTCCTTATCCCTTCCTATATCCCTTGCGCTGATAAGTTTTTAGGGAAATTTATTTTTACCCTTTTCCATTCTTCGTGCACCACCATAACATAGTACCCATCCGTAAGCATTGCGAAAATTGCAACGGATCTTATCCAATAATTATAAAAATCGATAAAAACTAACATTTATGGTTGTCAAAGACATTTTCATTATCAATGGTTGGTGTTTGATTTTCGTTAATTAAATATAACATTGGGTTGAAATTATTATTATTCAAAGCATAATTATTTGTATCTAAAAATCAATAAATGAATCAATTCAATTTAGCTATGGGAAATTATTTACATAATCATTCTGATATGGCACTTGGTAAAAATTATTATTGTGATGATATAAAGATTAATAAATTTAATTAAAATAAAATTATTTGTCGGATATCCATTTAAATAATCATTTTGATATGATGCTTGTTAAAAATTATTGTTGTGATAATATAAAGATTAATAAAATTAAAATAAATTAACTGGCTACAATTCAGTTTTGTGTATAATATCCTTCTGTTTGTCCTCGAGTTGTCTCCGTGGTTGAAAATGGTGAAACTTCTAAATTACAAATAACAATTATAAATAATATTAATTTACCATTATTTGAGAATAGATCTTCAGAGTTAATTAAGTCAGTTGATTTAGAGAAAACTGCATCTAATGGACCTGAAGATGAAATTTAAATAAAATTCGAAATAAAAGAAATCTTGTAAATAATAAATATAAAAATTTTCGATTGTTTTAAAACAATGCTAATTCAAATTTAAAAAAAGAATAATAAAATTAATTCTAATAATAAAAAAGGTTTTATGATTCCTATAGCTATTTCATATTTGTATAATGTGAGGAAGAATTTCATAAGGTTTGTAAAGGCCCTTTGTAATATTTCCATTTGTAGCCATTCTTCTACATTTTGTTTTATTAGAATTCTCTTATGTTCATTCCTTGAATGGATTTTGTTCAAAATGTGCATCTGGTTCCTAGTTTTTATTTCCACTTCTTTCCATTGAGGGTTCGTTTCAGGGATCTTCCGATTCCTTAGGGTGCACATTATCTTCTTTCTGCGTAGTTTGTCTGGTTTTGCTTGTCGAGTTTCATTGTGGTGTTCCATTGGGTATTCACCTTCATTTATGTTGCAATGTAATGCCTGTGGTGCTTGTCTATTTTTTTGTATCCTGTTAGGTTGCTACTGGTTTTTTAAATTTATCCTGGTTTTTAATTTAATATTTATCGAATATTGCTCCAATGTTTAAAATAGTAGAAAAAAATTTGATAAAAATGGAAAATTCCCAAAAATAAAAAAAACAAAAATGTTTTAAATTAATTTTAAAATAATGTAATATTAGTTTTATCATTTCTAATTAAAATTTAATAAATTTAATATTTGATTGTTTTGTGCTTCATTTTGTGCATCTTCTTCAACACCATTTTCTAAATGATCTTCAATATCATCTTCAAAAAAATTATCTGGTGCAATTGGAGACACATTTGGAGTCGGAATTGATGTCGTGAAATCATGACTTGTATAATGTTTGCAGTAACAATCCAGCCTATAATATTACTGACATAGGCTGCATCGAATACAATAATTTTTTATAAAATTATAAATCACCTCGACGTGGCTCTGGTGGCATAAAGGCATCTCTAAAATGGGGCAATGTTTGCAGATAAAGCAAACGCCCGTCATATTTTGGAGTATTTAGTATTTTCTTTTGATTTGAACCCCATTTGTAATCCCAGATATTTGTATGTTTCTGTGGCTTTCATTGCAGGTATTTCATTTCCGTTTATTGATATTGATTTCGTTGATAGGTAAGTTTTTTTCTCTTTACCATTCTTTAGCACCATCATTGTTGCTCATTTCGAGGCATTTAAATCAAGTACCGCACCATTAAATCTCTGCAATGGGGCAATGTTTGCAGATAAAGCAAACGCCCTTCATATTTTGGAGTATTTCGCAATCAATATATTTGCAACTAAAAACGTACGGCGTTTTGTAAATATATAATCGCAGCTTTCTGTGCCGAGATTTGTTCGTTCTAGGCAGCGAAACTTTGGTCAACATTGTTCATAACTTGTTTCATACAAGATGGTGGGTGCAAATTTCCAGGTTCTAAAAATTTTAAAGTTCTACAAATTTACATAAATAATATACAATCTCTACTTTCTTGAATTTCCCATTGTATGTATTGGTTCTTTTTTCTGGCACATGTTGATTGTTTGGGTGTTAAAGTGTTTTCTTTTTATCAAGGTAATCGTCTCCATGTTCTAAAAGGATTGATTTATCAAAATTGTTACCAATTATTATATCTTTATCGTGTTTGAGGGATTCTGCCAGGTTTATTATCAGGCTTAAGTCAGCAATAAATTAGTGTGTACAGGGACATTATATGTTGGGGTATTAATTCATTAGTTTTAAGGATTGAGGACCTATTTGATAGATTAAGCGATACAGTATTATTATCCAGATCACCGGATTTCATAGTTTTTTCTCCGTGTTCTTTGGGCCTTTCGTCCACCGAGTGCGGAGAGATATGGCAAGTTTTTGCATTTGATTCATTAGACATTTTATTTATTTGTAATTCGATGGTATTTATCTCTTTTTCTCCTCTGAGGTTAGCTACTTGTATTAGCTCCTCATAAATAATAGCCCGAATTGCTTTATGGCTACTATTTAGGAGTTTGGTCGTTCTGTTAATATATAAGGAGTATCTATCTTCACCTAAACCGTGCGTCATTTTTATTTAAAAAATTTTAAAATTATTAGGAGTACACTGTCGCAAGGGCCATATAAAAAGATATCATTGGAGTTCTGTAAGAGACTCAAAAACAACAGCCAGATTATGGCCTAATAATAAAAAGGAAAAAAGAAATCAGTTAAATTTAAATGCTTGCTAGTAGCAGGACATCATGTTGAGCTGGGGATTCAGATAGCAGCCGGATATAGAGATCGAGAACTGGCATCATGTGAATTCATAAGGATATTGTTGATAGAAAGGGTAGTGGTCTAAAGCCACAACGTAACATGGTATTGATTAAGGACATCCAAGGTAGAATCGAGTTTTGATTCATGTGATGACAATTGTTAGGGTTGAGGTTCCAAGGTCAGGGGATTTATGTCAACTAGTGGTAGTGTTTAAGGCATTTTCCTTGCGTTAGTTTTGTCATTAGTGGGATCGGTAGTTGGATTTTGTCCTGTGTCTGGGATTGGTGCCATCGCAGTAGTTCGGTTTTGGGTCATGTTTGTGAGGTGGGATTTCAATTTAGTCATAATATTCAGAAGGATCCGGTGTTTGACTGTCTCATGCTCCACGATTTGATTCATCAACTCTTCTCCAGCATGATCTAATGTAAGTAATATTAAGATAATTATGATGTTCTAGAAAACTAATTAGTATAGAAAGATCATAAATTCGTCCATGATTAGATTTCGGTCGGCTCCATTAAACATCTAATGACGATAAAGTTAACGAAAAATATTCAAGCAACGGTCTAAATGGATATGCAAAAATTAAGTAAATGTATCGTTTAAATAAAAATTAATATAAATGACATAAAGATTTATAATTAAAAATAATAACCCAAAAAATTCAACGCGCATATTATTAGGATGCGAGTCTAAACCGAGAGAAAGGTTAAATAACATGAGAAATCTATAAAATATTAGCTGGAGAGTCTAACCGAATAACGTCGAGAAGTAAAATTAATCTAAAGTAGAAGGCGAACATAAAAGGTAATTATACAAAGTCTAACTGTAATGGAACAGTGACAATAACAATAAATATAAGACAAATTAAAATGGTACCTTTACAACGTCAACAGTACAAGAATGAATGAGTCTTCGTAAAATCAGCTGCTCATTATTAAACATCGTAATAGACACAAATCCTTATAATTTATTTAAATTAAGTCTGAAAATTATGTATAAATACAGATCATTATGTTTTTACCAATAATTGAATTAATAATAGAAAGAAGAAAAACTTTACATAACACAGCATCAATAGTATACTGATTGATATTGCTGTACAACGCATTTAATCTAATTGATAGGTTTTTCCTCTGTAAATCTGCAGGAGGACGTAAATCTTCTGTGTATCACTTAGGAGTAACAACAGTTATACTCCGAGAGGATTTGGTATATTGACTTCCTGGTAAATTCGATTGTGAATTGGATTTGAAGGAGCCACGACATCCAATGATCTTAGGACCTAGTGGATATAAGTGAATAAGGAGAGTACGAAAATATACTTACTATAAGTAAAAAAGTCAACAGATGAAACTACAACCGGAAAAACGAAAGGTAGCAAATAAATAAAATTTTCCAGTATAAATGAATAAAAATTGTAATAAAATCACCGAGCAAGCAACCAAGTATTAAATGACGTCACGACACGCTAAAGATGAATGATGACAGTGCAGAAGGAGTGGTTCACAAAATACCAGATTTTCAAATAAAATTATATCACGATAAGAAATTCCAAGTGTCAAATCGCATAAAAGACAGAAAATTTATTGATCAATACTGACTAAATGCCCCACCGGCATATGCAGGTATATATTGCGATCATAGGAGAAATAAATCAGTTTATATTTTATTAAAAAAAAGAAATGAATACACTAAGGGATTTTTAAAAACCCTTTTAAATGACTTTAAAAAAATATTAAAAACACTACTTATAAAATAAGTTGTAAATTATATTAACTTGTAATAATTATAATAATAATAATAATAGAATAAAAATTAAAAAACATTAAATCACTAATTATAAAAATAAGTAGTAAATTAAAATAAAAAAAATGATGGCTCATCCAACGACCTTGAAAAAATATGATGACTCATCCAATGACCTTGAGAAAATTTGAATTACCTTGACCTACTTTTAAACGCCCTTGAAAAATATGACGACTCATCCAATGACCTTGACCTACTTTCAAATAACCTTGAAAAAATATGACTGATAGTCTTTGTTTATATGACCTTGAAATTTTTTGAGGAAATATCCAATGACCTTGAATGAGTCATGTTTTTGTGTAAATGACCCTGAAAAAAATGATGACTCATTCAATGACCTTGAAAAAATTTTGAATGCCCTTGAAAAATTATCACGACTCATCCAATGACCTTGACCTACTTTCAAATAACCTTGAAAAAATATGACTCATAGTCTTTGTTTAAATGACCTTGAAATTTTTTGATGATTATTCCAGCATATTTGTTTAAATTACCTTGAGAAAATATTATGACTCGTCGAATGACTTTCAACAGATATTGTTATTCATCGAATGAGTCATGTTTTTGTGTAAATGACCCCGAGAAAAATGATGACTTATTCAATGACCTTAAAAAAATTTTGAATGCCCTTGAAAAATTATCACGACTCGTCCAATGACCTTGAATGACTCACAGTCTTTATTTCAATGACCTTGAATGAGTTATTGTCTTTAATTTTTTTGTACTTTAATTTTTTTTTAGACTCAGAAAAAAACGTTTTACCCTCCTGGGTTTGATTTAGCGGTGACACATCCCACAATTACTAATAATGGAATAGATATAAATACATAATTGAGTAAACCAAATACCAGAATGCTGTCATATTATCGGAATGTCGATATGATTAATCAATAACCAAAACAAAGAGACAAGGAGATGTAATGCATCTGGTTCAAATAACATTTGCGATAACGGATCTCCATCTTTATCCGACAGAAATTATGATCATGAAACAAGTTCTCAAGGCCGACAAAGAAGATATAATTCGTTCCAATTTAGCATTTCTGTCAGACGCTACAAATTTGGTAAGGCAAGCCGGCAAATAATATCCGTACCTTCAGTAAAAGGATTGGCTCTAAGGACGGGGTATGATGGCTTTTTTTTCTCTAAATTTGAAATTGAGCTGTTTTGATTCTGTTTTGAGGCATTCTCTTCTAGGAATAGGTAGTAAGCAACAATAACTTCCATCATTTTGGTAATTTATTAAATTATCTAAATTATAAGGTAAATTTAATATAAAATTTAAATTACTTGTTCCGTAACTAAGGTGATTCATATTGTTATTATTGATCGAAAGAGTGAACGCCTCTAAGTCTGAATCTGTCCTAAAAATCATGATGTTGTTTGAGATTATTTGTATCTAAAAATTATTATATTAATTTATTCAAAAATTAAAATCTTACTTAAATTGTAATTTTGTGGATAATCTCCTCCATAATTTTGTGGATATATATCCTTCAAATATATCCTTTCAACAATAACTTCCATCATTTTGGTAATTTATTAAATTATCTAAATTATAAGGTAAATTTAATATAAAATTTAAATTACTTGTTCCGTAACTAAGGTGATTCATATTGTTATTATTGATCGAAAGAGTGAACGCCTCTAAGTCTGAATCTGTCATAAAAATCATGATGTTGTTTGAGATTATTTGTATCTAAAAATTATTATATTAATTTATTCAAAAATTAAAATCTTACTTAAATTGTAATTTTGTGGATAATCTCCTCCATAATTTTGTGGATATATATATCCTTCAAATATATCCTTTCAACAATAACTTCCATCATTTTGGTAATTTATTAAATTATCTAAATTATAAGGTAAATTTAATATAAAATTTAAATTACTTATTCCGTAACTAAGGTGATTCAATGGATGATTACCTTATTAATTATTAACGATGAATATTATTTTAAAATAAATTTTACTTCAAATTTTTACATTAAATATTTAAAAACTTAACTAACAATATAAAAAATTACTTTGTAAATAATTTCCAAAATGAAAAATATTAAATAAAACAAATTAAAATCACTTATCTAAACTTATTTTTAGAAAAAATTAATTATTTTAAAACATAAATGAAATATACTTAAGTTATAATTAGAACGAATGATCTGGTACTAGCGGCCGTCATTTGTTCATTTGATAAAGGCATGTTTAATGGGTTCAGAAGGGGGCAGGTAATTGTCTAAGGTGTATGATAAAATTTGTGGTTGGGAGATTAGATGGAACAATCTTTGTTTTAGAAAGTAAAGCAAATACGCTATGAGAACTAGCAGAAGCACAAAAGAGTGATGATGAAATAAATCTTATCAGACAAGCCATATGGACAAAAGCAGTACGAAATGAATTTCAAAAGTACTGGGAAAAGAATAAAGAGAAGTTTATCTTGGAGGAAGGTCTCATAAAATATGTAGAAACTACAGACAACGTAATATTGGTACCAAATGAGCACCAAGAACCTTTAATGTTACAATACCATGATGGAGCATTGGGAGGACATCTCTCAATACGACACACGTTGTCTAGATTAAAAGCGAAATATATTTGGCCAGACATAAAAAAGACGTAAAACATTGGTGTCAAACATGCAAGATATGATCTACCAGGAGGAACACTGGGAAAGAGCCACATGTACCATTAAAACCAATACCTGTGCCATCCACCCCGATGAAGATGACAGCCATGGACGTATTTGGTTCGTTAAAAGAATCAGCATGAGGAAGTAAATTCATATTGGTCTTTCGTGATTATCTTACCAAATGGCCGGAAGTTTCCCGATTCCAAATCATAAGGCAGATAATATAGCACGAATATTCGTTGAGCAAATAGTATTCAGATATGGAGTGCCTTCAAAGTTATTAACAGACAGGGGAAAGGACTTCATGAGCAATCTCTTCAAAAGTATCAATGACTATTTTGGTATATTGAAGCTAAACACGTCTCCATATCACCCCCAGACAGATGGATTGGAGGAAAGATTCAACGGAACCTTGGCCTACATTCTGGCGTCATATGTAAATTCTGGTCAAATAGATTGAGATATGCATACACCATCGTGTTTGTTTGAATGTCGGAATTCGGTACATTCGGTAACAGGGGAAACACCATTCTACCTTATGTATTTGAGACACAGTAAAATAGCCGTTGATTTATTTTTCTATCCAAAGACAATGCAAAATTTAGATGAAACCAATTATCTATTCGAAATGAGAGAGAGGATGCAAGAAGCTTGGGCAAAGGCCGGTCTCAATATAAAGTACAATCAAGCAAGAACCACAGACTAGTGGTATTAATAGTGATAGAATATGGGAAATCTAGATATTTGGAGAAAATCTTACATATCAATAACATTTCAAGTTATTTATTTATCTTTAAATTACAAAATATTCGTTGATGTTTTATGGGTTTGATTTAAAATCTGAATGTTGTATTTGCGTGCGTGTTACCGATTCATTTAAACAAAATCGCGTCTTGGCCCAACAATTTGATTTATTGTACTTTCGACCCAAAATCATTGTTTGAATCGGGCGAGGTTGGCACTGTTCGACTCACTGACTAAATGTTTGTGTCTTAATCTGATTATTATTAAATTTGGACATCGTATAGTTGGCAATAAGTTTTTCTTTTGAGTAGTGTTTTATAAGTTGAAAGATGGGAAATGAGGAAGTAAGGAACCTAAAAGCAAGACGAGCATATACAGTCTATCGGTAGCTCGCTGAACCAGCTGTAGACCGAGGCTTAGCAGTTTTAGTAATAAAATTCACCTTTGACGGTCACAGAACGATTGGTTACAGTACCCAACGTTGCCTAGGAACGGGTAACCAGTGGCAGTCAGGATAGCATTGTACCATGAACCCCACACCCCTAACAACTGTAAATAATATTGTAAAAGTAATTAATCTCAATAGTTTTGATCAAAATAAAAAATTTTCATTTTAGAAATTTTTATTGTAAGTATTAGGTACTTATATGAATTATAACGAAAAGATTTCTATATACGGTACTCGAATAAGTTACAGCACATTTAAATACACATAATTTTTGTGACAAAGTTACGTTGAAAACTCTTAAATAAACTATTTTTTTGAATTTATATAACAGAACATAAAATTTGCTCAGAAATCCTGCAAATTTGAAAATTATAAACATATTGTAAAAATTCAATGATAAATTAAGTTTTATGCACACGGATTAATGCAATGGATTATACCAAACCAAATTTTTCCTAATTTAACTTTTAAAAAAATTATTAAAAGGAAAAGATTAAATCAGAAACAGGAAAAACATAAACATAAACAGAATCTCAACCAAAAACAAATACAAAAACAGGATCGCAAGTGACTGCCACAAGTGGAACGGGAATTTATTTAAATCCATATCAAGGTCGGTCAATTTGTGATTTTTTAAAATGTATTAATAAAGAGTTCAAATCGAGATGAAGAAATAAAAGAAATTTCGAAAAATTTTAAAAATCAAAATATAAAGCTACAAGTCAAGAGAGCAGGAATTTTTCTTTCTCCTTATAAACATTTGACAAATTAGTAAACATCTTCGAGTGAATTTTTAAATATTAAAAATGTCTTCGAGTGAAAGTGAAAATGAAATTACACCAACTTGGAATAAAAATATTGTAAAATTTAATCATAATTCAATTTTACCAAATTCTTTTAGAATGTTAATAATTGGAAGTTCTGGTTCTGGGAAAACAGTTTTGTTATTAAAAATGATTCTAACTCCTAATTTTATTGACTATGATAATTTAATAGTTTTTTCCAAAACAATTGATCAACTGAAATTCAAATAATTTTTCATGGATTGAATTCAGGTTTGTCAAAACGAGATATTGCTGGAATATTTAAAAATCAAGATTTAATTCCTAATGGCATTTAAATTAGAGATTTCTGTAAAACATTTTATGAAGTGTCAACAAGTACCACAGGGGTAAAAATAACTGTAAAATTTAATAAATTTTGAT
The DNA here is from genome assembly GCA_022537955.1 of Schmidtea mediterranea. Lineage (NCBI taxonomy): Eukaryota > Metazoa > Platyhelminthes > Tricladida > Dugesiidae > Schmidtea > Schmidtea mediterranea. The sequence continues at coordinate 327,751,493 of CM039679.1, forward strand.
GATTGTGTTAACATGAAAAAATTAAGTAATTATGGAATCTTATTTTGTTAGAGGTAGACATAATAAATGTAATTTTATTTATTTAGCTCAATTATTATGAATTGCCATCTAGAAATATTCGTGGTAATTCTAACTTCTACATATTTTTTGAATTGGGTAAATGAGATCGAGATATTATATTTCATGATCTTTTTAGTCGTTTATGGACAAGGAAGAATTTCATAGTTTTGAAAATCATCTATCTAAAAAATATAAATATATTGCACAAGACAAGGCAAATTTGAATCAAAATAAAATAATTTTAATTGGAAAGAATTCTGAAACATTAATAATTTTATAAAATAAATAATTACGATTATAGTGGCTCCTAATGCCACGTTTCGTAAAATATCTGCAACAGTGATTCAATATTTTAGATCCCTTGCACTGTTTCTTGGGATTTAATAGAGAACAAACTGTATAAATATATTAATATAAATATATTAAAATATAAATATATTAAAATAAATAAATATAATTATATCGATCCCGCGCTGATCTTTTGTCACCGTTGCTAAGGGGATTCCTTATTCCTTCCTATATCCCTTGCGCTGATAAGTTTTAGGGAAATTTATTTTTACCCTTTTCCATTCTTCGTGCACCACCATAACATAGTACCCATCCGTAAGCATTGCGAAAATTGCAACGGATCTTATCCAATAATTATAAAAATCGATAAAAACTAACATTTATGGTTGTCAAAGACATTTTCATTATCAATGGTTGGTGTTTGATTTTCGTTAATTAAATATAACATTGGGTTGAAATTATTATTATTCAAAGCATAATTATTTGTATCTAAAAATCAATAAATGAATCAATTCAATTTAGCTATGTGAAATTATTTACATAATCATTCTGATATGGCACTTGGTAAAAAAAAACAAACACATGCAAACATAGCATGCAGATTTAAACTTAAACCTATTAAAACACCAATCAACCCTATCAAAATGTGAGAAAGAAAACAATTAAATATAAAATTATAAACACAAAAATAAATTAAAATAATAACAAAGTGCAACAAGATCCGCACGAAATAAATTAAAACAGCACGAAAACCCAGCAATTTGACCAAAATTTGACAATTTAACAAAAAATGCAAAATTTCATGAAAATGAAAAAAAAATCAAATAATTTGAATTAGAAATAATTCAATTAAAATTTTAAAAGAAAAATTGTCAAATAAAATTTCAAAATAATAAAAATTAAGATTAGAATATACCAGAACACGCAAGGTTAGGGTATATATACCAATTCATTTTTACATAATTTTAATCGTTAAATCAATTTTTCAAAAAACTTGAAAGTCGCATCCTCGCTACCTCGATCGAGCCCTGCTTGGGTGTCGGCGTGTGGAGAGCGATGTGTTATTTTATGATGATTGTAATTATCGTGTAACTTATATTTCAATAAATTATTTAAATAGAATCAAATTTTTTTTTCTATTGTCGAAATTTTTCCGGCCCACAGCCGAAACATACCGCAAGATAATAAAATCAAACACACAATTCGTAATCGTGTAAGTGCGTGTATTATCGCCAATGATTCGTGCTCGTGAAGGTTCCGGCGTGAAAACGCAGGAGCTGGAAGGTCAATATCATTCCGTATAGGGGAAAAAGAGTGAAGGGGAAATAGTCTTTTGGCTGTTTCGTCGACATCAATTTCCCATAAACTCGACTTAAAATCACCGACAACAAACGGCTCAAAATTACCACACCGAGTAGTTCAGTGGGCACTCATTAATTATAATATGAACACAATGCGCCCAAGGACAATCGGAGGGGAAGGTCACGGGGAAATAGTAAAATGAAATCGTTGTTATGGACTTCTGATACGTTTTCTCGAATTAAAATTAATAAAATTGGTTAAGAGAAAAAGAATAAATAATGAAAATTTCTAAAAATTTTAAATTTCGAATTGAACCTAGGAGTTTTAAGATTTTAAGACATTAAGAAATGAACTAAAAATTTCGAACTGTATACATGCGATGAGGAAAGACGTGTCCGTGCTATTACTAGTATGAGAAGAATCAAATTAAACCGCTTTAAAAATTGGCCTACCACCAATTTTTTCGTTTGTTGATGTGGTAGACAAACAGTGCTTACCAGCTGTTAAAACATCACTGTAATGCCCAGTCGTCTGCAATTCCCATGACATTTTATACCTGAGGTTGTATAAGCATATGGTTTTTTTGTTTTAGCATAAGATAACATGAGGTAAAATTGCCTTTGATTTTATTTTGCTACACTTATTGAAGCCTCCGTAATTAATACAATCATGCAAATCATGCCACGTAAGCTATGCACCAAATGCAAACGCATTAAACCAAAATATTCATCGACACGAAACCAAAAGATTTATTTCATAAAGACAAATTTTGTATTGATACATCATGTTCCTCATTTACCGATTTGTCCGGAAATTGGGAAAGAACTCGAAGATACGCGAACAATGGGTTAATACCATCACGATTTGAGGAAGCCATTCCAGCCGATAGAGTGCAACGAATGTTGATCGAAAATCCAACAGAATAGCTGAAATCGAAGCCGGCTGCCTGAAGAATCTCCGACAAAAGAGAAACAGTTATCTAAATCAAATAGTTAATACGACAGCAAATTATTTAGTCAACCTCGATAAACGGCGTGCAGATACATCGACATTGGAACTGGAGTAGTTGTGATTGAAATTTCCCCCCATCATCGTTCGTAATTATGGCAGGACACTCTAAATGATCGAGCCAGACATACAGAGATGAAAGAAATCTCTAAATAGGTGGAGAGAAGAAAAACTGATAAATTGTCGGGGAAAGAGAATTTACCGATCGAGGTGAGAAAATAATCCAATCATTAGCGTCCACCGAAATCGCTATGTGGCCACGTGGCAACACACATAGCGATGAGGTATATATTGAAAATCAGATCCGTATTGATTCATAATTACCATGCCGAATTTTTCTACGCCAACAATGTCTATGTGTAGACCTGATTCTGAGGAAACTAATGGAATAAAGCCAACCGTAGTTCCTAGCCGAAAAATCTCCGAGATACAAGAGCACCAAGCCAAGGCAACTTCAATGCGCGACCAAAGAAATATTCGAACTGAAAACCATTTCACAGGTACGGCTACTCTGGCCACTTTTGCTATGTAGTAAAGAAATATAAATTTATTATTTATGCTCATTCCTTCAATAATTGTCCAGCGGTAAATTTTATTTCTGTGAAAAATAACTACCATAAATCATTTATATCTACTAACCACCTATCCTTACCTGCTCTCGTAACAAATCCTCCTATTTAGCCATGATATCCTCACCCAATTGAGATGTCCAATTTTCCTCGGATCTTACTATTCATCCTCACCTAAACTAGAAACAAATAAAATATGAAAAGCAATGATTTAGCAGTCCCCGGAGAGTTTTCCGTTGTAGATAAACGCGACTAGTCATATCACCATCGGTTTTCCACAGGTGTAATAAATCAAACACATGAAAGCCGAATTAAGGAAATAATTAAAGCACATGCACAGAGACAAGCTAAATTAACGAAACCTTGATGAAATAAATAAACTCGAGTAGCTATAGGTATTTAGCTAACCGACAAGGAAAGTACCTTGCCAGGATAACTCGGGATATCGCCAGCGGGCGTATCCATAGCTCGGACGGGCACCTTCCCACCTATAGAATGACCCGTGATCATCGGGATCGGGCACTACTGGAGAGTGACGCACCCGTTCACCTGGTGGTCCCGAAGAGTTTACTAAAATCGTACATTCGGGACATTCTGGAGGATCGGGGCGCTGAGGAGCACGCCTATTCGCGGAGACAACAGACAGTACTGAAATTAAAATTTTGTTGTGTCCTTTAATTCAATAAATGAGTTGATGTCAATACATTTTTTAATTTATTCTGGTTAATTTGAATAACGATATTTCACCCAAAAGTTATTTAGCATATATGCATGTGCTCACTCGGAGATAGCGGTGAATGAAAAGTGATAATAGCGTTGATACTATGATTCCTAATTAAATTTCTGAAATTAATTCTATGATTTATCAGATATCTATTTCATTAAGGAAACTTAACCATATTGCACACGAATGTCTTCCGAAAGTTCATGGCTTAATAGTAGAAAGGCATAATAAAGCAATGTTCTACATAGCGGATATCGCGAGGAAAAACAGATGGGAGACATTGGTAGAGCCAACTAAACCATATAAAACTACTACTCAAAGTAAGAATTTAGTAATCAAGGATATAAAAGCGATAGTCCTTGATATACAAGTGGTATCGGAGACGGTAGGTTTGTAATCATGTCTCTTTTTGATATATTCGTGCTGCGGTGGTTCCTGAACAAGCAAGATGGGAAAAAAATAAACCCATCCGATGTGGATATCGAGATATTAATACTAATTTCTTTGAAGGCTAGGGTGGCCCTTAAAACAAAAAGTTTGAAATCATCTTCTGGCACCCCACTAATATGTTCCACTTACAGAAATAAAATTATGTGCAAAAAATCATGCAGATTGGGCAATATTTAGAGGTGGCCCTCAAGCTTTGAAGTTTGAATAAATCCGTGAAATTTAAATAAATCGTTAAGTTTTAAACCTGTTTCGTGTTTTGTATAAATATGATGTATTGTAACTGTACAATATATTAACTTACATACTACATCATCATTGCATCACCACAATGACAAAATAAATATTCTTTGGTACAGTAGACACTGTGTGCAAATTTGCAAAAAAGCTTACAACCCTTAAATAATAAATAATTTGACTGCTATCATTGAATTGCTTAGTCAATACTTATCTGTGTCTGCCAAGTCTTTAATTGCAGCACTAGTGCGCTAGATTGGTCTCACTGGATTGTAGTGGATTCAAGTGGATTGCTTGCATTCAAGGTAAATGTAATTTTTTCTATTAATCCAATTTGTCTATTATTTGAATGGGTTTAATTACTTCTGTTAATTCATTATTCTATCATTCGTTACTCATTACTCAATACTCAATAGTCATTATTTGAAGTGATTAGTAAACGCCTAGTCCATAATTATGTGTTGTCACTTGTCAGTTTTTGATATAATGTTTATTTTTATAGATTAAAAATGGAGACCAGAGGAAAATCAAATGTCTACTTGCTCGGTTCAGCGGAGTCTGACATTCTGGGAGCAAAGTTGCCATCGCATCGCCAAACTTTTGGTTATTTCATGCATCTTCACAAAGTTGAGAATCTGACCGTTCGTGACTCTAGTCGACAAACCATCGAAAAGGTGTTTGGATTTTGGTATAAGGCTGGTATTCCAGTTCGAGCAGCCAAACATTGCATCGACAAGTTGGAAGCATTTTTTGCTGAATGGAAAGGTCTCCAAAAGCACAAGGTTGCTTCTTTAGACCCGTCGGTTGAGTTGTTAGTTGCACCATATCGTTCTGACATCCTGAGTTTTGCCAGAACATATTTGCAAGCTGAACATCCAAGAGATGACTACAGAGAATTTCTGGAGCTTGCAGTCATATTTTTTGGAGATGTTCCTGATCGCGGAATTCGATTTCAGGTGCCTGGTGCAATGCATCGGGCATGATGGATGGCGAAAGTTATCTACTCAATCAAAATCTTCCTCTTTCGCAGTCAGTTTAAGATGACTGCTTCAGAAGAGTGTGGTATTTGTGATGTCGCCACTTTTTCCGTTGTCATCCACCTCAAAGCCTGGATGACTGCACCACTGGCTGTTGAAGCACCTATGAATGACTTCACGCTTATGGGACAACTTAGGAGCTATCCGCATGCGGCTATTTTTGCTGCTACCAGCAAGAAGCTCGGGCTACATATGTGGTACTTGTCCGAAGAGCTTATTGGTCTGGCTCTGTTTGACTCCAGACTATCACATGACTCCAAGAGGCTAATGATTGTTGCAATGGACGAAGAAGCTCCAGATCATCCATCGAAGCGACCCAGCATAAAGTCCGATGCATTCCTGGGAAAACGAGGTTTGGAACAGTTGCTTGATCTACCTGTAACATTGGTCAACAAGGATCCATCTGATTGGGAACAAGATGAGTCATACACGCGAGCGCTGGGCATTGTCAAGAGCTTGGCAGTTGTCAATGACAGGGCTGAGCGTGGAGTTGCTCTCATTCAGGATTTTAATAAGAAATTGACCAAGAATAAAGATCAATTCCAGTTCCTTCTCCAAATTGTGAATGAACATAGGCGCCAGTTCCCTGACTGTACCAAAGGAAACCTGGCGACTTGTGCTAGTGGTCAACAATCTGACACTGTGAAATTGTGAATGTTGTGAAATAATAATACAGCGAAGAACAGTTGGCAGAGAGACATAATTCTTAACATTTTCAGTGATATAACTGTAACATTGGTCAACAAGGATCCATCTGATTGGGAACAAGATGAGTCATACACGCGAGCGCTGGGCATTGTCAAGAGCTTGGCAGTTGTCAATGACAGGGCTGAGCGTGGAGTTGCTCTCATTCAGGATTTTAATAAGAATTTGACCAAGAATGAAGATCAACTCCAGTTCCTTCTCCAAATTGTGAATGAACATAGGCGCCAGTTCCCTGACTGTACCAAAGGAAACCTGGCGACTTGTGCTAGTGGTCAACAATCTGACACTGTGAAATTGTGAATGTTGTGAAATAATAATACAGCGAAGAACAGTTGGCAGAGAGACATAATTCTTAACATTTTCAGTTGGAGCTATTTCTGAATCAGTGACATTATTGTTTATTTGTTGTACAGTAAACTAACCTGTTCAGGCTGTTGTGTGTAGAATAAATGTGATTTAAAAATGTAAGAAACCTTTTACAATTTGCAATATCGACTATCGAGCTTGAAATTGTGGTACATACAAAACAGGTTAATCTAGTATTAGATAATTGGCGAATTCGCCATTTGTGCTCGGTTAGTATCGATGGTGGTAGTAGAAATTTTACTCAGGTAATTTTATACATTTTATTTAGGTTAGGCCACTTGTTCACAATTTCGTCGGGGAATTAATTTCACTAGTGGTACCATAACTCATGAGTGAGTTTGTAATGACGTTGGGGTTTACTGACGATTTTCCTAAGATGAAACTTGACAGTGAAATATGGATTCAATACTGTGGTTCATTAATTTTATTTCTGGCTAGTTCCTTGTTCAGTGTATTTTATCGTTTGAGTTTGGAATTGATTTATTCGACTTTTTGGGTTCGGATCTGCGGATTTCTCGGGGTTCGTTCTTCCTATTTTATAACTGCTTCTTATTTTATCGATGATCGACGGCAGTTTACTTAGTGGATCCCATTTATTATTGTTGTCAATTGGTCATTTTTCTTTGATTATTTCGATGCAGTGTTTGTGTTTGAATTGAGTTGTTCTTTAAGTTTGGACTAGGAAACCCAATTGTCTCATTCCCAAATGTGATTTATTATATTTGATTTTTAATTTGTTTATGCTGCTGACTCAAATTCTCTGTTTTCATTAATGTGATTAAATGTATTGATTTAAATCGTTCTATTACTCAGTTATGATTAACCTAACGTATCATTTTTGCTAATGTAACGAAATATATTTGGCTTAGGCCGTTTGTTTAATTATTTATCTTTAAATTTGATTTGTCATTGATACCTACTCAAACTACAATAGTTGGATCTTGGTTGTTCGTCTATTTATCACTATCAATTAGTCCGAATAATTTATTATCTACTACGCATATACTTTTGGCTAACATTTTAACGCGTAATTACGATAGAGTATTCTCGTACTGTCGTGTTGATGTGGATTTGGTTTGTTTTCGACCTTTTGTTTAACTCTGTCTCAATCTTATTTGACTCAATTATATTGCGGCTACTTTAATGAAATTATTAGTGTAGCATTTATAGGGGTGATAAATCGAACAACAAACCTAAAGAACTCAACTGATCCAGTAACCGAAGAATGCCTAAAAATGGATTACACAAAACAAGTACTAGGCAAATACTGGCTACTAGCAACAGCAAAACGAGGGAAGCCTTTAGAAAGCAGAAACTCTCACTAGTGTTCAATTAACTTGTCTTGGCGCTTTTTAACGAAACCTCTACCATCCATAAATGGTTCAGAAGAGAAGATAATATGACTGGAAAGCAGTATATATCAATTATATTGTGGCTACTTTCATGAGATTATTAATGTAGCATTTATAGGGGTGATAAATCGAAGAATAAACCTAAAGAACTCAACTGATCCAGTAACCGAAGAATGCCTAAAAATGGATTACACAAAACAAGTACTAGGCAAATGGAGTAAGCCAACCAAAACAGAGGAAATACTGGCTACTAACAACAGCAAAACAAGGGAAGCCTTTAGAAAGCAGAAACTCTCACCAGTGTTCAATTAACTTGTCTTGGCGCTTTCTAAAGAAACCTCTACCATCCATAAATGGTTCAGAAGAGAAGATAATATGACTGAAAAGCAGTATATATCAGCAGTGAAGATATGAGGAAGTCTGAAAGAAACAAAATCGAGAAGTATAGGACGCCGTGAGAGAGATGGTCTATATGATGCCCAATGTAGATGACCAGATAGTTTGGGTCAAATACACCAAGGGTGCTGGAGAACCCACAAAATGAGAGTAGAAAGCCTATTTTCAAACACTATTTTCAAAAGTTTTAACTTCTGCCCGCAGACTCAATGAAAGATTTAATATTATTATTAAATTAATAATTTTAAAAGGAAGCTTTCAGCTATAGATTAAGGGGAATAACTTCAAAACCACCATAAATCAGAATAACCTTAAAGATACCCCTCACGTCATTCAAAACCTTACTAGTGAATGGTATTCTGAACAATGCATCCAAATGACTGGAAAAAACTTTTTTTTGAATTATCCACAATATATTGTTGGTGGATTTCAAAATAATAATTTAAGTAAGATTATAAATTTTTATTAAATTGACTTAATTTTATTTTTAGGTTATAACAACAGCAACCTACAATTCAATGAAGAAATTTATTCTCAGTATAATGTTGGAGGAAATAATTTTCAAAATTCAAATTCCAGTAAGATTTTAAATTTTATTAAAGCAATTTAAATTTATTATTAGGTTATCTCGATTACCCACATCTATAATTTTAATTTATCAATAAATTTTATATATTTATAGATTTAGAAAGAAATTTACCAATCTCAGATTGTGAAGGGAGCGATGAAATTAACATGTAGGTTCGCACATTAGTCTGAGACCGTACAATTTTTGTTGATTGAGTAATCACTGATAATGTAATCAGTAATTGCCGTAGATATGAGGAAATTTTTTTTGACATTTGAACAAATTTCGCTACCGACCATTGATGATGAGTACATTTGGAATAATGAGTACATTAAAGTTTAAAATAATTGAAATTCAAAAAGAATTTTATCCCGTGCTATTCAGACATTATTACTAATTTACCGCCATTTTAATTTCATTGTTGTAATATTGCCCCTAATTGCCTCCAACTACCGTCAAATCCCTCAGCAGACCTTTTATCAATCGATTTGGGAATAAATTAATAATTATTAAAATAGATTTACAACGAATATTACCAAAATATGTGAAATTCTGTCTAAAAATAAAAGCAAAATAAAAAATAGTGTTCCTAGGAAAGTAATGAAACGGAATTGATCGTAGCATGGTAACTGGACATAGGAATAGTAATAATAATAATTGTTTAAATAAGTAGATTTAAATTACATAATGGTTATTTATATATCAAGATCTTAACCCGTGAAAAACAAATCTAATTCAGCACTGGTTATTATATTAGTTAATAAAATTACTCACAAACAGCCACCTGTCAATAAGAAGAATCATTACGGAAGAGATGAATACAGTGGTACAAGCAAGAACCACGGAAAACATAACAAACATAAATATGGCATGAAAATGGCTAGACTACACATACCCCAATATAAGAAATAAGAATGCCTTGAAAACATGGCTTACAAGAGTAAGAGAAGCCTTCCTGACACTCAAACGGGATCACAACATAACAGTAAAAGTCATATTTGAAAACGGTTGTGCTGGATGTGAAATCCTATGTGAAAGCCAGTCAACCCCCAAGATTGTGATGGCTAGTGATGTTGCGAAAACCCTACATTGAATGATTCGGGAATCCTACCTCTCTATATGATGGAGGTTTATAGTAAAGGCCAAAGCAAACATGCTAGATGTCAGAATGAAGCAATCTAACCAGGGAGGAAGACTAGGAAGTACCAAATGCAGAAAATGCGATGAAGAGGAAACAGAAATAAGTTTCGAAACAGCAGTGACACCTCAAGAATCATCAGAAGTACTGAGACTAGATATAGAGACCAAATTACATAAATTTAATTTTCATTATTTCTAGAATTTTATACTTACACTTTAGTTAAATATTTAAATATATTTATAGAATCAATACAACTATTCAAATTGAATATTTATATATGGTTATTTATATATCAAGATCTTTACCCGTATTTTTATGAAGTTTGTTTTCTGTAAAATCCCAATGAAAAATAAATCTAATTCAGCACTGGTTATTATATTAGTTAATAAAAATTATTATTATTAATTATAATAGTTTCCATTGGTTGTTGCATTATAATTATTTTTATTATTATAATTTCTGTTTTTAACGGGCATGAGGGTATCCACCACAACATTGTGGGTGGGTCCGCGAATTTGTTGTTTTCTGTTCTCAGGGAGTTTCGCCATCTGACGTCGACGTACTCCTCCCTGAGTTTCATCATTATTGATGTTCCTTTATGATGTTCCACATTGTAAAATCTCGATTGGTTCTCCAAGATTCGCTCAATGTAGGAATCGTATTCAGATGTCAGCCAATCTAGTCCAGTTCTGAGATGGAACCAACTCTGTCTGGCAGCCGGCAGTTCTCCGCTTGTTGAAATAGAATACAAATTTTCCAAAGCTGCTAAATTCAGTCAAACTCAATTTTCAAAACTTCAGGTGAATATTACGAAGGAAGATGCGATTCAATCAATTAAATGTTACATCAAATCAATAAGATATTATGTTGCAGTGAAAACAATTATATTAATTCTAGAAACACTCGACATCATGATGCTTTTGAAGAAATTCAATACAAAGAAACTGAAAGTTGGTACTTTAATATTACTATTCAAGGTTATAAAGTTGATAAAAATTAAGTATTTAGAATTTTTATTATTAAGATTATAGTTATCATGAATATAGTTACGATTAATATTATTATTATAATTATCGATAGCGGTATGATTATTATTATTGATCTAAATTTGTAGAACTTTAAAATGTTTCGAACCTGGAAATGTGCCACCACCAGCTTGGATGCAACAATTTATGAACAATGTTGACCAAAGGTTCGCTGCCCAGAACGATGTGATATTTGACAGTGATGTTGAAGTTAATGGACAAAATGGTGCTGTCCCAAATTCAAATGTTATTGAAGATGACAAAATGGACAAAATGGTGATCACATCAATCAAATTCTTAATGTATTAAATCAGACGAGGGAAGAAATTTCCAGTATAAAGAGATATTTCCAGTATAAATAGAGAAGTGAAAGAACTAAAAAGGGATATGATATGTGTAAAGAAAGAAGTGCGCAGTGTAAAAAGAACATTTAATAAAAAATAGTTTTCTGAGTGTCGTATTCCAAATAAATTATTAGTGACTAAATTATGAGTTTTTAATACCCGGTATTCTACATAAAACCGCTTTGGAGGAAACCAACGTGAGTGAGCTTGGTGACGACCCATGATTGGCTGTTCGATACAATCATCTAAATTAATGATGACGATCCGCCACTTCTCAACAACAAAGCATAGTTGACACACTTCACAAGAAGTGTACTCGAACTGTTCTTAATTGTAGATATTCAATAAAATCAACAAATCAAAGTTTGTAATTTTGTGAATGATCCGTTGAAAAGAGTTTGATGTGTGTTGAAAATTAGTATAAATACAAGTGAGTTATTCATTCAAATAACAAAATGAGAAAACATTCAACTGATGTTTTAATTTATGTTTTTAGAAATGGCTATCCAATTCCTTATTGAAAGGATAATTCTCTCATATCCTGAACTAGGGGAAAATATGGTATTCTGGGCTTCAGAGGTGATCATATACAGAATCTTTGGGGCGACTATCGATGGCGGTATGATTATTATTATTTATGTTAATTTTTAGAACTTTAAAAGATAAAGATTACCAGGATATGGTACGGCTCCAGATGGCATAAAATATACGAAGCTCAAAGACAATATTCTGTCAATTTTTGTTTTTTTTATAATATCATTATTAGAATTAACAGTCATTGCAATTTTTATTGTAATGCTTGTTAAATTTTTTAAAGAAATTAAGATTTTTGTTCTCAGGGTAAGTAGTATCCTTATATTGAGGTTTATTATAATTATTCTGTTCTCTCTTATATAGTAGGAATAAGTTCTCTCTATTGAATCGTTACTTTCGTGAAGCTGCTTTGGGAATGCCTCCGATTGGAGATGATGGTAGTAAATTATTATTATATCTATTATTCATATTATTATTTTTATTATTATATATATATTTTAAATTATTATTATCAAATTCGTAGATTTATTAATATTATTCAAATAAGTATCATTATAATTGTCAAATTTATTATTTCTATTGTTATATTCTAAATTAGAATCATTTCTATTATACATTTAATTATAATTATTATATCCATATTTTAAATTAGTTTTATTTTGATCAGTATTATAATTTTTATTTAACTTTGGTAGATTATAATTATGATTATAAGTATTGTTATTATTATAAGCATTATTTAAATTATTATTATTATACAGAGTAATTATTATCATTAAAGGTACTATACTTTCTAATTAAAGTTCTATTTTTATTTATATATGTCGGAACGACAACGCCGAAACTCCAGTAACAACTATGTGAAGCTTATCACTACCCATTAAAGATTAACAGGATATGGTACGGCTCCAGATGGCATAAAATATACGAAGCTCAAAGACAATATTCTGTCAATTTTTGTTTTTTTTATAATATCATTATTAGAATTAACAGTCATTGCAATTTTTATTGTAATGCTTGTTAAATTTTTTAAAGAAATTAAGATTTTTGTTCTCAGGGTAAGTAGTATCCTTATATTGAGGTTTATTATAATTATTCTGTTCTCTCTTATATAGTAGGAATAAGTTCTCTCTATTGAATCGTTACTTTCGTGAAGTTGCTTTGGGAATGCCTCCGATTGGAGATGATGGTGGTAAATTATTATTATATCTATTATTCAAATTATTATTATCAAATTCGTAGATTTATTAATATTATTCAAATAAGTATCATTATTATTGTCAAATTTATACTTTAAATTGTAATTATAATTAGTAGTGGGATACCGGCCTTCTAGCTCACATACCCCCCCGGCAAAATTTTTTTCTCTAAGTTTAAAAGTACAAATTTTTTAGAACAAAGACAATGACTCATTCAAGGTCATTTAAACAATGAACATGACTCATTCAAGGTCATTGGATGCCTCAAGATTTTTTAAGGTCATTCAAAAGTAGATCAAGGTCATTGGATGAGTCATCAAACTTTCCAAGGTCATTAAAACAAAGAGCATGACTCATCAGAAATTTTCAAGGTCATTCAAAAGTAGGTCAAGGTCATATTATTTTTAAACATTTTAAAATTTTAATTTACTACTTATTTTTATAAATAGTATATATTTTGTAAATTTATTTTATTATTATTAACATTATTACTATATAATGAAAACCAAGACATACAACAAATTTATTATAAAGAGATAATTCTACTATAGTAGTATTGTCGAAGAGCTTTATTCAAAGCCCATTCCACATACTTCCGATATCGGGCAGCGCAGCAATGACATCCATCACCACAGGGGTATTCGGGTTCCATATCTTTTGACAAATTGTTTTATTCGATATCCCATAGGAACTCATCGATTACAGTAAATATCCATATTGATGTATGATTGAATATCAAGTCTGGAATTATTGATGCTGGCTTATCCATGATTCCATGTATTTCTGAATAATAGAATTCCAGACGTTCTTTAATAACTTTAAAATAATCATCTAAAAAACAAGTAATAATAATAATAATAATAGTAGTAATAAATTACCATAATGTTTAACTTCATTCATAGCTTGAACTGCGCTCGGTACAATCATTTTAATGATAAAAATTGAAATAACAATTACTTTTATACTAATTTTCACACACACACATCTTTAGCTATAAACAATAAATATTAATTTATAATGTTTTGAAAATGATTAAAGAAATTTTAATAATATTATTAGTTTTTAATATGGCCAACTCAATTGTTGTAACCGTTCAAGGTAAAAATCAAGGTAAAAATCAAGGTCATTTAAACAAAGACCATGACTCATTCAAGGTCATTGCATGACTCATCATATTTTTTCAAGGTCATTTAAACAAAGACCATGACTCATTCAAGGTCATTGCATGACTCATCATATTTTTTCAAGGTCATTCAAAATTTCTCAAGGTCATATTATTTTTAAACATTTTTAAATTTAAATTTACTACTTATAAAAATAAGTAGTATATATTTTGTAAATTTATTTTATTATTATTAAATTAAATTGTTTGTTTTAATCAAGTCAATTATTTTATTATTAATATTATTAATATTATTATTATTATTATTAATATTTTTATTATTATTTTTATTATTATTATTTATTATTATTATTATTAACATTATTACTATATAATGAAAACCACGACATATACAACAAATTTATTATAAAGAGATAATTCTACTATAGTAGTATTGTCGAAGAGCTTTATTCAAAGCCCATTCCACATACTTCCTATATCTGGCAGCGCAGCAATGACATCCATCACCACAAGGGTATTCGGGTTCCATATCTTTTGACAAATTGTTTTGTTCGATATCCCATCGGAACTCATCGATTACAGTAAATATCCATATTGATGTATGATTGAATATCAAGTCTGGAATTATTGATGCTGGCTTATCCATGATTCCATGTATTTCTGAATAATAGAATTCCAGACGTTCTTTAATAACTTTAAAATAATCATCTAAAAAACAAGTAATAATAATTATAATAGTAATAATAAATTACCATAATGTTTAATTTCATTCATAGCTTGAACTGCGCTCGATACAACCATTTTAATGATAAAAATTGAAATAACAATTACTTTTATACTAATTTAGACACACACACACACAAATCTTTAGCTATAAATATTTATTTATATAGATTTGAAAATTCCTAAAATTTAATAATAATATTAATTTTTAATATGGTCAACTCAATTGTTGTAACAGTTCAAGGTAAAAATTCAACAATATGTGTATGTCCTGATACAGCAGTATTGATGGATATTTTGTATATGATAGATAGGCCTAGATATTTGAAAACTCCAGTCAAAAGATTACCTGAAAGAATGAGTAATTTAGAATGATTGGTCGAATATAGTATAAATAAGCTTACACTAAATTTAAATTAAACTAAATTTTTTATAACTTTATTGAATGAGCTGGTCTCTAATAATAGTGAAGAAGATGAAATCATTAAAAACATGAAATTTATGGTAAACCGTACCGAGAAAATCGTTGAAAACATCCCATTCGGTTATGAAAAAATTCTCAATTTGCCACCATTGGAGAGAAAGAAGACATTCCAATCATTATTTAGTTACATGTTCGATGAAAATAATAAATGGATGCGAATAATAGTAGGATTAATGTATATGAAACACATGATATTAAAATCTGGATCCGACTATGAAAATTATTTCCAATGGTCTGTAGAGGTCTACCTTGTGTTACTCTTTAGGTTAAATTACCCCTCTGGTTTTCCTGTTCAGAGAGATAAAGGACTGCAATTTGTGTATACATATCAATGTGTTGACAAATAATTTGATCAATAATTTGGCTATTAAATTTATCGGCCGAAATCAGATTTATCAATATAAATATATTAATAGGGAAATTCAATTGATACAAAACAGCATTAGAAATTTAGCATTAATTAATACAGAGCTGACTAAATTGGATCAACTGACACTAGAGTGGAGAAAATGATTATTAATGAGACTCAGCAATCACAAATGGAAACATTACTCGGCCGATATAGCCAATGATAATAAAATTTCAACATTTTACTAATTGCAATGCTTTCTCAAAACCGAATAATTATTATTTCAAAAGCTTCCTCAATGTAATTATTGAATAAATATTTACAATTTGTCCTAGATATTTCTCACCCGGCTTACGTTGGTCATAATAATGCTAATTGATGATGACGGAATAAAGGGAAAACTATCTATTTAAAGTAGATCACAAAGTAACAATAAAGCTTAAAATAATTGAAATTCAAAAAGAAATTTATCCCATGCTATTCAGACATAATTACTAATTTACCGCCATTTTGATTTCATTGTTGTAATATTGTCTCGGTGCTGCTCCTAATTGACTCCAGCTCCCGTCAAATCCCTCAGCAGACCTTTTATCAATCAACTTTGCAATCTGGGAATAAATTAATAATTAGTAAAATAGATTGACAACAAATATTACTTCAACTATAATATTAGCATGCAATAATTTGAAAATTATTAAAAAATAAAAGAATAATTAAACAAATTATAATTTAAACTGAATATTTGAAAATAATTAAGAAAAAGGTTTGATATCTGTTTATATCTGTAAGAATAAAAATTTTATTTCTCACTGAATTTTTACAATTCGTTTTTTATTTTTCCAATTTGCCGGATTTGCATAATAAATTTTATTTTCTTTTATAAATTTTAAATATTAATTTAGCAAACGTTTATTTGCAAATTGTCAAAATTAAATGTAAAGTTTCCGATTTAAAAGCAAAACAAATACATCAATTAAACACCCAAAGGGCGTCAGGCTATTATTTCTGAGGTTATTGTGAGCATAGGCGTTACTAATTCCGGTTCTTGCCGACCCAGTTCGTGTTAGGATTTGTTCCTGATCAGGTGGCAATTGTTCTCTTTGCCGCACGAGCTCCATGCAAATCTTATCTTTCAGCTGTAAATGAACGATCTCGGCATCTCTCGGTTAGATAATCTCGTTTTATGGCTCAATCAATTTCCAGTTTAAGTCCACCTCCTTTTGCGGTTCCATTATCATTTGTAGTTGATTTTTGTCATCTTCTAGGCACGTCCACGTTAGCTCCATCTCCGATGGCACCACCGTACTAGAGGCGCTGCTCGTTGTTGTTGCTGGACTGTCTTGTCTTGGTGTCTTGGAACGTCTATTTTGAATTTTTCTGACAACTGTAGAGTATGGTCCTCTAAAACATTCAAATAATTTTTGTTGCAAGCAAATGGATGTCAATAATTATGGTAATGTTATGAATTGATAATAATTAAAGAGATAAAAATTTTAGGACATGTGATAAACGAGGAAGGAATACATACTGGTGACAATAAATAATCCTTTTCATCATTAATTACTTAGCTCGGTCTAATTTAAGGTTCATCGAGATGACGTTAGAAGGCTTCTGCCCCTCTTATTAATTTTCTGGTCCCTTAAATTCCTTTTCATCATTAATTACTTAGCTCGGTCTAATTTCAGGTTCATCGAGATGCCGTTAGAAGGCTTCTGTCCCTCTTAATAATTTTCTGGTCCCTTAACTTCCTTTTCATCATTAATTACTTAGCCTATTTTGTATATTTCAATGAATTACTTCAAATACAATAAAAGCATTTATCATAATAATACACACTACTATCAGATTTGTCTTACTTCATTTTTTAGATTTTATTTGTTGGAGTTGTCTACGTTCTTTTTCGGCTCTATCCAGTGGTGTTGTGCTCATTTTTTTTACCGGAACGCGTATATATAATTATATAGACAGGGCTGATCCTGGGTAGGCGGCCGCTCTTTACAGTCTCATGTCCCAAATTTGACGACGGGTTGAATTGGTAATGTTACATAAACGGTTCCCCTTCCCTTCTTACCAGAAATCTATGGGCCAAAAATCATGTTTTACTTTATCATACGATTAATTCATTTGCTACACTTATTTCACATTAATATTTACCAAAATTTAGATAAATGTTTTGTAATTCCAATTTATTAACATGGAATAAATTAAATAATCAATTTACTAATCTCTACTATCCTTGTTACACTTAACTAAGAAGCTCATTTATTTAATAGTAAATTTTATAGTTTAAGACAATTTCGGTAATTTAATATGATAATTAATTAATTTTTACAATTTCATATAAGAATAAAAAAAAATAAAAATTATTCAAGAAAAGAAACATTTATTTCTCCATGTATTTTAAATGCTGCAGGGCGACTTCTGCTTGGTGCTGGATTTCTCTAGCCCAATTTCGACCGGGTTCTCTTTTTATTGCAAGGCTCGGAATCTCTACCTCATCTTCCTGCCTCAAGTTTCGGTAAGACCACTCCTTGCTACCGTAGGTGGATAGCGTATAGCCGTGATCACAGAGGGCTTGGCGGTATTGGGTTGCGAACTGACCTGAAACCGTTAGAGTAATTCGGGAGTCATCGGCCCAATCGATTTGTGTTGAGTTTGATTCTAGGTGATAATATTATTGAAACAAGTAGTGGGATGTGTCACATCCAGCACATGTCACATCCAGCACAGTACCCCCCCCCCGCTGAGATAAAATTTTTCTAAGTCCAAAAGTACAAAAAATTTTTAAGACAAAAACAATGACTCATTCAAGTTCATTTAAACAAAGACCATGACTCATTCAAGGTCGTTGGATGACTCATCATATTTTTTCAAGGTCATTTAAACAAAGACCATGACTCGTTCAAGGTCATTGGATGACTCATCATATTTTTTCAAGGTCATTTAAACAAAGACTATAACTCATTCAAGGTCATTGGATGACTCATCATATTTTTTCAAGGTCATTTAAACAAAGACCATGACTAATTCAAGGTCATTGGATGACTCATCATATTTTTTCAAGGTCATTCAAAATTTCTCAAGGTCATATTATTTTTAAACATTTTTAAATTTAAATTTACTACTTATAAAAATAAGTAGTATATATTTTGTAAATTTATTTTATTATTATTAAATTAAATTGTTTGTTTTAATCAAGTCAATTATTTTATTATTATTATTATTATTATTATTATTAATATTATTAATATTATTAATATTATTTTTATTATTATTTTTATTATTATTATTATTATTATTAACATTATTACTATATAATGAAAACCACGACATATACAACAAATTTATTATAAAGAGATAATTCTACTATAGTAGTATTGTCGAAGAGCTTTATTCAAAGCCCATTCCACATACTTCCGATATCGGGCAGCGCAGCAATGACATCCATCACCACAAGGGTATTCGAGTTCCATACCTTTTGACAAATTGTTTTGTTCGATATCCCATAGGAACTCATCGATTACAGTAAATATCCATATTGATGTATGATTGAATATCAAGTCTGGAATTATTGATGCTAGCTTATCCATGATTCCATGTATTTCTGGATAATAGAATTCCAGACGTTCTTTAATAACTTTAAAATAATCATCTAAAAAACAAGTAATAATAATAATAATAATAGTAGTAATAAATTACCATAATGTTTAACTTCATTCATAGCTTGAACTGCGCTCGGTACAATCATTTTAATGATAAAAATTGAAATAACAATTACTTTTATACTAATTTTCACACACACACATCTTTAGCTATAAACAATAAATATTAATTTATAATGTTTTGAAAATGATTAAAGAAATTTTAATAATATTATTAGTTTTTAATATGGCCAACTCAATTGTTATAACCGTTCAAGGTAAAAATTCAACAAGATGTGTATGTCCAGATACCGCTGTATTGATGGATATTTTGTATATGATAGATAGGCCTAGATATTTGAAAACTCCAGTCAAAAGATTATCTGAAAGAATGAGTAATTTAGAATTCCGATTTGAACATACATATGAGACTTTAAAAAGAGCTAAAAACGAATTATATGATGATATTATATATTTAAATAAGACCATTGGTACTATCAAAAATGAATTAAGAAAATCAATATTAGAATTGAAAGATAATCATAAACTTAATGAAAAAATGATGAATCAAGTTCAATATAGTATAAAATTTTATTCTAATAAAACAACTGATCAGTTCAATCGTATAATGAAATTACAACAATCGGTTAACAGTGGCGGCAACAGCTTGAAAGAAGTTAACAGTGCCAACAAATCATCATTGCCATTTCCATTATATATTTTTACATATTTTCTTAGTATTACATGATTCTGATTGGTCGAATATAGTATAAATAAGCTTACACTTTCATATATTTTTATAAAATGCCAGAAACTAAATTTTTTATAACTTTGTTGAATGAGCTGGTCTCTAATAATAGAGAAGAAGATGAAATCATTAAAAACATGAAATTTATGGTAAACCGTACCGAGAAAATCGTTGAAGACATCCCATTCGATTATGAAAAAATTCTCAATTTGCCACCATTGGAGAGAAAGAAGGCATTCCAATCAATATTTAGTTACATGTTCGATGAAAATAATAAATGGATGCGAATAATAGTAGGATTAATGTACATGAAACACATGATATTAAAATCTGGATCCGACTATGAAAATTATTTCCAATGGTCTGTAGAGGTATATTACTTTATATTGTTAATAATTTATTATTATTTAGGTGATAGAAACAAAAATTGATCCGTGGGTAGAATCAAACGGTGGATGGACAGCTATTATTCAAGTTGCCGCAGAAGCCAAACGCTCTGATATTTATATCGAGAATTGCAAATTTTTATTAAAACTATTCACTGGAGTATCTGTTTTATATTTATGTAACAAGGTTTATCATAGATTTTAATAAATATTTCTTTGTTATTTTTATTAATAAAAACTATATTTTAAAGATTTAATGATTATTACATGTACATGATCAATACAATTCTTAAATTCGGTAGGCTCATCTTTTTCGGTAGCTTCTTCAACATTAATAATTTCTTCAGAATCATTAATAATTTCAGTATCTCCATCATTAACAATTTCATCACTCTGACATTCAGATTCGCAATCCGATTCTTTACTCAATGCTTCAACTAGAGTCAACATATCTCTAATTTTTACACCGGTTATTTCTACAAGTTTATCAAACAAAAAGTTTATTAAATATTCTAAACCAAAATTAATTAATTATTTATATTTTATATTTTACCTTTTTCAGACATCATTTTAACACTATTTTAAAACTACTTATAATTTTGTTTATAGAATAACAAAGAAACAATAATACATTTATTAAACACTATACATTAAAATAACTGTGAAAGTCTAGCAGTAACAATTTTCCAGATTGGAGAAAGCACATCGTTTTGATCTGCTTTATATCCTTGGATTGTTATTGTTATATACCAGTTTTCCTGTTCTTTGAATCCAATTTCTGTAAATGCATCATAATATCTGGTATATTGACTCGTGAAGAAAGCATTTTCATTGCATTTTAAATTGGAATTGATCTTTTTGAATGTATTATCAATATCCTTGATATCTAACATTGAGAGAGTACCAGCAAGAGATTGAAATTGCGTTTTATTGAGTTTGACTGGATTTGCCAATTGCATATTAATAGGCTCCTTTAAAAAATACATTTTATAATTGTGGAACATCTGAACTGGTTGGACGCTTATTTTCTTGGTCATGTTTGATTTATGATCTCTATAAGGTGGTGACGCACTTTTATACCCTTGACAGATACTGATTAACCAATCAGAATCATGCATGATAAGTGCATGATAATTGCATGTTAAGTGCGTGACTGTATGTAAATTAACCAGTTGAGTTTTATGATTTTACACATATCATCTATATAAAATGTATTATTATTTTTATTATTATTACTATTATTATTACTATTATTATTATTATTATTATTATTATTATTTTTATTATTAATATTATTACTATTATTATTACTATTATTATTACTATACTAATAAAATTACTATTATTACTATTATTATTATTACCAAAACTAACAAAAATAAAACTATTACTATTATTATTATTAATATTATTACCAAAACAATAAAAATAAAACTATTATTACCAACACTAACAAAACAAAACAAAAAATAAAATTCAAAACATTTATTTTCGAAAAAGTTGGTATTTCGAAGAATTTCTAACTGATTTTGCCAGGCACCATTCCACATAGCGCTGGTATCGAAAATCGCAGCAGCTACAACCCAGATTACAAGGGTATTCGGGTTCCATCTCCTTTGGTCTTCTGTCAAGCTTAATATCCCATAGAGCTTGATCAATTATGTTAAAAATCCATATGTTGGTGGTTGTATAGACCAAATCTGGAATTACTGATTCAGGCTGGTCTTTGACTATTGCTCTGAGTTGAGGATAGAAGAAGAATAACCTTTCCAGTAATACGGCTTGATATTTATCTGGAAACAAAGATATTAATATTAATAAATAATAAATAATAAATTTACCATAATTTTCGATCTCTTTTTTGCTTAATTTTGTGCTTGAAGTATTTTCCATTTTAAAAATGAAATAAAATGAATAAGCAATTTGTTTTAATCAATCATTAGCCAATCAGATATCGACCAATCCGGTGATTTCATTTTGTATATCACAAACAATATTTTTGTACTCTAGATTTCGCACCCCTAATATAACTATTTTGCCACTAGCAAACACGTTAACACACATTGGGTTGTATTTTAAAAGCCTCAGTGCAGGAAATAATTCTGGTTCGAACATACAAAGACATTTTGTTGACATGTTGTATAGATTGATAGATTGTCCTATATCCATGGTAACTGTAATTGACTGTATTTTAAGATCCTTTATTCTATATTGTAATTTATTGACATCTAAAGGTTTCTTACATCCCATGATTCTGCATTTGCCTGATTTGAAAAATATTATAGGGTATTTTCCACTCCTATCTACAATTTGCTGGGGTTTACCATTTGGAAACGTCATTTTTGATACATCGAAAGTTCCTTTATAATTTATATTTGATACCATAATTAAACAATAAAGAAATATTAAGCTATATATATGAGTTTTTAGGAAGAGTTCATTAAATCATATAATATAAACAAAAACCTATAATTATACAAATTAATAATGGAATTAAGAAATGATGCTGTATATCAAATCGTCGGCCCAAGTGGTAGTGGTAAAACTATGTTTGTGTGTAAATTACTGAAATCTAATTTATTTCAAACAAAATTCAACAAGATTTATTGGCATAAGGATGCAGATGAAGAACATAGATTAACTCAGGATAATTTCTGTAAATTGAAAAACATGAAAATAGTAAAGGGTTTCGATAAAAACTAGTCAAGTCGTTTAAGGAAAGGTGATGTCATCATTATTGATGATTTGTATCAGGAAGCTAATAAAGAAAAGGATTTTAATAATTTATTCACAAAAATCAGTAGACACGTTGGTGTTACTGTGATCTTTATTACTCAAAATCTATTTCATCAGGGTGGCGCCCATCGAACAAGGAATTTAAATGTTCAATATTTAGTTATTTTCAAGAATCCTAGAGATGCAACAGTTATTGATTTTCTTGCTCGACAGGCATACCCTAATAATCGTAATTTTCTCATCAGTGCATTTCAAGATGCTACAAAATCACCACATGGATATATATTTCTTGATTTCACACAACAATGCAATGACGATTTACGGGTAAAAACCGATATTTTCAATAAAGAAGGTGCCATGGTATATAAACAAAGCTGAAAACTTTAACATGTAAAAATGTTTATGAAATCCAGGCTTAAAAATATCCGAAAACTTAGACAAAGTATTAAAAAGACTATAAATAAAGTTCCACCAAAAACCAGTTATACACCATCTAAAAAGCTAATAACCGAGAATTACCCTGCAATGAATCTAATTTCGAAAAACATTATTAAAAAGAGTAAGAAAACAGATAAAATTGTAAAAAATCATAGGAGTTTCCCATATTTTAATGCATTGTTAAAGGCTTCGAGTATGAAAAGAATGTCTATTTTACAATCTTTTCCAACTTTCGTTGTCGATGATTTACTCAAAATTCTATTAAAAGTAGTCAGAGGTAAAATTAAAATCAGTAATTCTAAAAAACTAGTATTGAATAAACATCGTAAGCCTTTGTTATCACTAGTAAATAATAAAAATCGACAGCAAATGAGAAAAATCATATATAAACAACAAGGTGGTTTTATCGGAGCAATGTTACCATTAGCATTATCATTATTATCACAATAAACGATAGGGCAATCATTACCTAATGTTAAATTAAAATTTAAATCATCTTGTTGTAATGGAGAAGATTTGGACGAACCCAGAAGACAAAGCAGGTTTCGGTGGAGTGGAAAAGTTAAAGAAAAGAGTCCCAAAGTCGAAAAAGGAAACGCAAAAGTGGTTGTCAGATCAGCTTGCGTACAGTTTAAACAAACCAATGCGGAAAAGATTTCCAACGAGAGCTTATAAAACATTCGGTATTAATGATTTATGGCAAATGGATTTGATGGAGATGATACCGTATTCGAAGATTAACAAGGGTTATAAATATATTTTAACGTGTATTGATGTTTTCAGTCGTTTTGCTCGCGGTGTACCAACAAAGACAAAATCTGCAGAGGAAATATCTAAAGCAATTAACTCAATGTTTAAAAATGAGCATCCAGACAATTTGCAAACCGATTTAGGTATTATTGTTATTATTATTATTATTATTATTATTATTATTATTATTACTATTATTATTATTATTATTATTATTATTATTATTATTATTATAGGCAAGGAGTTTTACAATAGTAAAGTTAAGCAAATCCTGGATCGTCTCAAAATAAATCATTATTCTGTACATTCTCAATACAAAGCCGCACATGTTGAAAGATTTAACCGGACATTGAGGGATAGATTGAAGAAATATTTCGTGCATCAAGGTAATAAAATATGGATAAATGTATTACCGAAAATACTTGTTAGTTATAATAATTCATCACATCGAGGTCTGAATGGTTTGAGACCCGTAGATATCAGCTCGAAAACATTAGCTAAATCAGTACGGTCTAAAACAGTTGCTATTACAAAACCAAAATATAAAGTTGGTGATCACGTTAGAATTAGTAAAATATCTGCTTCACCTTTCATCAAAAATTTTGATAGTAATTGGAGTGATGAGGTATTTCAAATTACTAAAATTAATACTAAACAGAGTCCTGTAATGTATGTTATTAAAGATAGTGATAACAATTTAATACAAGGTAAATTCTTTGAACAGGAATTACAAGTTATTTCCAAACCTACAGTGTTCAGAATTCAGAAAATATTGAAAACTAAAATGATGGGTAAGGATAAACAATACTATGTCAAATGGCATGGATATCAAAAACCCTCATGGATATCATCAAAAGACCTAGTAAAATGAGTTTCTATACAATTTTACCGAGTAATAGTTGCCCACTAATCCATCCGGAAAATCAAGCAAGTAAATTTATAGTTGATCTTCAAAATCCCATTTATTTACATGGAAATTGGGAAGTTGCTTTGCAAGACTTTACATTTGTGTACAATACATTCTCATTTTATAGTCATTGTAAAATCGGTTACAAGAAGCGTGTTCCCAAAACCTGTAGTGGTATTTTCTCAATCAATAATTTTGAACGATATTGTCATATTCCGAATCAGATTTTAGATGAAAATTGTGGCATGTTTTTCAAAGATGGATTGAATGTTAGTTGTGATTATAGTCCATTTACAATAAAGTTTGAAAGTATTGATGATGCCAAGCAAATGGGTTGTGATAAGCTTAGCATTGTTGTTCCTGGAACTGAATACCTAATACGTTTCAAAACATTTGATGAAAAAAGTGTAACAATCGAAAACATCAAAATATCACTATCATATATTAATGAAGTTGAAGAGACATTTACATTTACTAATGATTTATATATTGAAACACTTGAAGAATTACATAAATATATTTCATTCAATTGTTTACATATATTTAAAACTATTGAATTTGTTAAAGATGGATTATGTAAATTCAGTCTGAATAATAACATTTGTGAAATTACATTTGATAAAAATTTGGCTAATACATTGGGATTAGATAAGCAAACATATAGGACAAGTGCTTTTGGTGTACGCAAACCAAAAATAATAAAACTTCATAGGCAAATGTTCATATATACTAACATCATCGATCCTATAATTGTTGGTGATTCTTTGGTTCCTCTTTTGAAATCTGTTTGGGTTGATAAACATGATCAGGATGAAGTTGTCAATATAAATATCGATAATCCCATGTACTTACCGGTATCAACATCATGTATAAACAATATAGAAATAAATATTCGTGATGATAGCGGTAAATTTATTGAATTTAGTAA
The DNA here is from genome assembly GCA_022537955.1 of Schmidtea mediterranea. Taxonomy (NCBI): domain Eukaryota; kingdom Metazoa; phylum Platyhelminthes; order Tricladida; family Dugesiidae; genus Schmidtea; species Schmidtea mediterranea. The sequence goes on from CM039679.1 coordinate 327,778,008, forward strand.
AGATACAAAAACTCATTTGACATTACATTTTCGTAAATTAGATGGCCAATAACGATATTATTAGTATGTATAGTGGTAGCCAAAGTGGTGGCGAATTACCATATTTTATTGGTAAACAGTATGGATCAGGTTGGTTGAGAACAATTGGTATATTTGCACTTCCTATTCTTAAACGCCTTGGTAGTTTTGGTATGAAAACTGCTAAAGATGTGATAATGAATGAGCAGAAAATATTACCATCTCTGAAATCAAATGCATTATCCGAGTTAGGGAAAGTTCTACCTAGTGTTGCAGGTATGTTTCAAAAACCCGAAGCGCCAGCTCAAAAACGTAAAAGACCTCATAAACATATAAACAAACGAATGAAAGGACATGGAACTATATTTCAAAAATGATTTGTGGTAAATCTGAATTGTGTTTATTTGATAGACCATCTCCCCAAGCAGTAATTGAAATGGGGGCCTTTGAAGATGTATTTCCGATGAATTCTATTATGGATAGTAGAACTGATATTGAATTTTATATTAATGGTTCCCAAACTGAATATCTAGATTTGAACGATACATTGCTAACTGTTCAGATCAAAGTTGTAGATAAAGATAGAAAACCGTTGGGTGAACCTAGTGATGTAATACCAAACAATTTCTTGTTTCATACACTTTTTAAAGATGCAGTTCTCGGATTTAATAATATCAAGATTGAGGGTGGAAACAGTACATATATTCACAAAGCTCTAATAGAAACTATTATAAATTACAATAGTGATACTAAAAATACATGTTTAACTCCTATGGGTTATGGTAGTGATGATGATAGGAAAAAGTGGATTAAAGGTTCGAAATTATTTACCATGTGCTCATCAATACAACTCGATTTTATGGATCAACCGAAATATTTACTCCCAGGTGTTAATGTACACATTAGATTGAAAAGATCTGATTCGGCATTATCACTAACAAGTGCCACCACCACACCAATTCTTCAATTAGTGGATGCAAAATTATTGGTGAGAAGAGTTCGTGTTGAGCCTTCTGTATTAGCCGGTCATCAATTGGGGCTTAATTCTAAGCATGCAATATATCCATTGAAAACAAAGGAAATTGTTCAATTTGCAATCGCTAAGGGTTCAGCTTCTTTCTATAAGGAACAAATATTTGGAGATAGAAGAATGCCTAACTTTATATTGGTAACATTTCAAAGTGAATCTCAATATAATGGATCATACTTAACATCGAGCTCAATTTTCCAAAACTTTGGTGTAACATCGCTAACTTTATCGAAAAATAGTGATTATAGAGAAACATATACTCAAGATTTCGAAAATGATAATTATTGTGCTACATATATGCAGAGTATAGTTAGAAATATGGGTTATTTGGATAAAAACCTTAATTGTGGTATAACTCTTGAAGATTTTAAAAACAAATATCCATTCTTCACATTTGTTTTGGCACCCGATTTTGATTTAAATCAGAGTCAATTACCTCAAAATGGAAATTTATGATTAGATATAAAGTTTGCTAAAGCTACATCTGAACCGGTACATGTTGTAATATATGGAGTATTTGAAAATGAGGTTCAAATAACCTCAAACAGAACAGTGTTGGTTTGAAAATGTTAGTATAAATGTATAGATAATTTATAGTAATTCGTCATGGAGTAAGTTTTTAAATGTATTATTAATATTGTTGATGTAGTTCTGTTCAGGTCTATCGAATTGGAAAACAAATACTAGGACATGAATTTTTAGGGGTTTTTCCTCTTGATAAAATTCCATATTTACGTAATAATCAAGCCATAATCGTCAATACTCAATCATCTCATCTCGGTGGAGAACATTGGTTAGCAATATATATGAAACCTAGCAAGATATTTGTATTTGATCCTATGGGTTTCTATTATCCGGCTTTAATGGTTTCGAAACTGCAAACAATGGGTAAACCTATTCTCTATAATAAAACTATGTATCAAAAACCATGGACCTTAACATGTGGTCAACATTGTTTAGCTTGGTTATTATCCAAGAGATTTGATGATTAATAAATGTATTAATGTTTATTGTTGTTTTAACTATTAATATTAATATTTATTATTATTACTTTTTATAAATATTTTTATTTTTATTATTATTAATATTATTATTATTATTATTATTAATATTATTATTATTATTAATATTTTTATATTATTATTATTAATATTATTTTTATTATTATTATTATAAATATTATTATGTGTTTAATTAAAGATAATGCATCATCACAAAGACAGTGCATGATAAGTGCGTGATCACAAAGACAGTGCAAGATAAGTGCGTGATCATCACATGATAAGTGCATGCATACACAAAATTGAATAAAGAAAACACATGCAAACAAAAGTATGTATGTGATTTACAAAGAAAACACATACAAACAAAAGTATGTATGTGATTTTACAAAGAACGCATGCAGTCACAGTGTAGACGGCGTGTGTTTTACAAAGAAAACATGTCTAAAAATCTCTCACCTATATGTGTGTATTGCTTAAATGTGATTGGCTAAATCCTGAAAATATTATTCTCTTTATAAACATTGACAAATGTAGAATTTGTCACAATTATTTCAAAAATTTCTGAAGCGCTATTTTCAAAATGAACAATAATATTTTAAGAAGTATTCTCGAGAATGAAACTGGTAAGGATTTTTTATTAATTTTTAATTTTATTATTATATTTTTCTAGATTGGTATACTTTAACAGAAATACAAGATTAGTTAGATCGTGAAAATGATGTTATAATTATCGACGATGATGGTAAATTTTAATTTTATATATGTTTTATTTATAAATTATTTTAGAAGTTATTTTAATCGAAGATACAATTGTTATCAGCGATAGCGAAGACGATATTATCGAAGATGGTAAATTTTAATTTAATTTTATTATATATTTAAAAACATTTTAGTTGATTTGGATGCAGATGATCATCATAATGCCACCGTTTTTGGAGATGTCCCCATTTCTGGGGATGACAATAATTATGCCACGTTTTAATGATTCGATGACAATAATTATGCCACCGTTTTTGGAGATGCCCTCGTTACTGGGGAAGATATGGAGGACCTCTTTTCTATAGAGGATGATGATTCGTCGGAATCAGGAGATAAATGTTAGTTTTTTATTTATTTTTATTTATCGAAATTAAGTTAATGATATTTGAAGTATTATTAAAATATTACATCAAATATCAATAATTTATAATAATTTATAATAAATTTATAATAAGGATCTATTTATTTCAAAAGTTTTATGATAAATATATTTTTAAATTGATGAAATTTAAAGTATTATCTTAATAATACTTCAAATATCATTAATTTATAATATATTTTAAAAAAGTATTATTACTGAAACATATATTAACATAATAAATTATAAACAAATATAGTTGAACAAATAGTTTTTGAATTATATAGGCATTTTTATTATAGATCTTACGTAATTGAATTATATATGAATTATAAAGGAATTATTTTATTAGATATTTTATTTAATAGTTTGCAGTGAGCATGCAAATATTATTGTATTTAAGGTTTTATTTGTTAGAATTATTAGATATTTTATATCATAGTTACTTTATATAGGTTTTTAATTTAATATTTTTATTAGGCACTTTTTATCCGAGATATTGCATCTCATCGTTGCAACATAATGAAAGTTGCCATGAAGAAATGAAAAAATATTACCGCCATAGATTTAATGGCATCAAAATTTTTATCTGCGCCATATGCAAAACATCCCAGAACATTAAATATAAAGAATTTTAAAGGGAACATGGGGTTCATTTGAATTCTTTCAAGTCTAGTAAAATAAATATGTTTAAGAAAATTAATAAAAATAACGTCGATATTTTGAATATACTACAAAATAAAAAAACATCAAATAAAAAGAATAAAAGACCTGCTGCACCTATTAAAATTAATATCCCAAATAAAATAATTAAAAAAGAAGTCATGGAAATCAGTGATGATGATGACTCTAATATTATAAATAATGAAAATATTATAAATAATATACCTATTATAATTAATGAAAATACTATAAATAATGAAAATATTATAAATAATATACCTATTATAATTAATGAAAATACTATACCTACTATAAATAATGAAAATATTATACAATTCGGAGGTTCTGTATTTGAGAATGAGCGGAACATTTCAGTAAATTTAAATGGCGCTATCAAAACTTTACGTTTTGATATATCTAACGCGCAACTAATTACAATAACTTTAACTGAGCGAATCAGTAATAAATTAATTTTTGAGATAAATAAAATGGGGAGCGTTAAAATTCAATTCGCGATATTAATTAAATTTGAAAAATAATGGCGAGATCCGTGACAATTATTTTTCAAATAATGCGGAGACATTTTCAGATAACTTTTTAAGTGAAGGGGTTAATAAGCTTAATGAAAAAATAGAACAATTCACCCATTTAGGCAGTGGATGGCGTGTTATTATTATTATGGAAATTCACTTTATTTTAACAAAATATGCTCCTATTAAACGTCTGTCTGGACATAAATATATTAAAACCCCTTCTGCATTGAAAAATAAAGGAGCCATAGTAAATATAAAAAACAATGACGACAAGTGCTTCCTTTACTCTATTCTTTATTTATTAAAGAAAGATATAATTGGTGAAAACCCCCAAAGAATCTCTAAATATACCGAGTTTTTAGACAAATTAGAGTACGATGTAATCACGGATTGTCCCATGAAATTAATAAACATCCCAAAGTTCGAAAAGAAAAATTCGACTTTAAAATTAGCAATAAATGTGTTTTCGTACACACCAACTGTTATAATTGATGAGGTTCCAGATAATTATGTCTTTCACCATCCTCATTTAAGTTTGATCCATAGAAGCAAAGTCACTGACGGAAACCCTATTTATTTATTACTACTTGAAAATAATGATAGATATCATTATACCGCTGTGACCAATATCAACTGGTTAATGAATTGCCATCAAAACCCTGACTGTAACATTCAAATTAGATGTCGTTGGTGTCCACATTGCCTTAATGGGTTTAGATTAGATAATGCATTCAATACACATGTTGCATTATGCGCCAAAAATCAGACTGGCACAACCCTATACACGCTCCCGAAAATAAAAATTTAGAATTCCTAAATTATTCTAAACATATCACCCCACCTTTTGTGATTTATGCCGATTTTGAATCGGTTTTACCTCCTGATGATAGACATCATCAAATTCATATGCCTATTGCAGCAGGCCTTTTATTAATTAATAATTATACTAACACAAAATCATATTATTACTTTTACGGACTTGATTGCATTCCTGATTTTCTTAAGAAAATTGAGGAAATTGCAACTGAAATTGTTATTCCGTACTATGATTCGGAAGGTGATAAATTGATAGGACCTATGTCTTTCAGTGAGGTTCGACAGTTTAAATCTTGTCGAACCTGTTATTTATGTAAAAAACCGATTGTAAATCCGGTTAGAGATCATTGCCATTTTACTGGTAATTATCAAGGGGCAGCTTGCCGAAAATGTAATATAGCTCGTAGGATTTATCGGTTACTACCTATAGTCTTTCATAATTTAAGAGGGTATGACCTTCACCATATTTTAAAATATGGTCTCGATCGCTTTCCTTCATGGAATTTAGATATCATACCGACCTCTACAGAAAAATTTATTTCATTAATTGTTCACATTAACAAATTGGCTGTTCGCTTTATCGACAGTATGCAATTTGTTAATTGTTCGTTAGATAAGGCTGTGAAAACGCTAACTTCTCTTCCATTGACTTCGTCTGTCTTTCAAGGTTCTATAGTCGACTGTAAAAGTATTTTTCCGTATAATTTTGCTGTTTCGGAGGAAGTTCTTGAGACTACTTATGAGTTGCCTCCAATTTGGGAGGGCGTAAGTGAAGATGAGTACGATAGGGCACAACTAATCTGGACGCAGCAAAACTGTAGGACTTTGCGTGATTATATGTTAATTTACCTTAAACTTGATGTATTCCTCCTTGCGGACTATTTTCAACAATTCCGTGCCAAGGCTATTGTTTACAATGGTCTTGAACCTCTAAACTTTTATGGCATTCCGGGTATGTCATGGGCTTCAGCGCTTATGACATTAACGGAACCCATTGAACTTTTACAGGACATGGAAATGTTCAATTTTTACGAAGGTGGAATACGGGGTGGGTTAACATTTGTTAACAAACATTACATTGCTGCTTCGGAGGATACAGAATTATTGTACATAGATATAAATAATCTGTATGGTTGGGCTCTCAGCCAAAGTCTTCCTTACGCTGATTTTACTTGGGTGTATGATGGTTTGGATGAGGTTTTGAATGAATGTGCGAATGTTGTGGATATTGAAATCCTTCCATATGGATATACTATGGAAGTTGATATCGAGATTCCAGATAATTTACATGATTTTCTAAATGACTTTCCGATTGGACCGGAAAAGATGTGCCCACCAAATTCAAAAGTTGAGAAGTTAATGCTAACGCATTATCCTAAGAAGAACTATGTTCTTCATTGCAGGCTTCTCAGGCTTTATCTTTCTCTCGGGGCTAAGGTTACACATATACATAGAGCTATTAAATACAAGCAAGCTCCTATTTTTAAACATTATATCGATAAAAACACTAACTTGCGTGCAAATGCAGTCAGTGAATTATATAGAGATTTATTTAAATTGTATAACAACAGTCTGTATGGTAAATCTGTTGAGAACCTTAAAAAGAGGATGAATTTGCGATTATGTAATTCAGCTGAAAAGTTAATTACATATTCGTCAAAACCGGCATTTAGAAAAACAATAGAGATTACTGATGATCTTTTTGCCGCTCATCTTAATAAGGACTCAATATGTTTGGATAGACCTAGTTATATCGGTCAATCAGTTCTAGATTTATCCAAACTACGGATGTACCAGTTACAGTATGTTGAGTTACAAAAATATCGTGATATTTATAATTGTGATATCAATCTAGTAGCGGGTGATACAGATAGCTTCTTTTTGGAGATAAAAAATTTAAAATTAGAAATTTTATTAAAAGCTATGATTTCGGATGATCTGTTAGATACATCAAATTATGATCCTTCTCATTCTTTATATTCTAGACGACTTGACTCGGTTATTGGCAAGTTCAAGGATGAGAGTAAAGGGTTAGGATATAGCGAGTGGGTTTTCTTGCGCCCTAAATGTTATAGCTTGTTAGGAAATAAATCAACAATGCGAGCTAAGGGTGTAAAATGACCTTGAAAAAATATGATGAGTCATCCAATGACCTTGACAATAATAATATTAAGAAGAAAAAATAATAATAAGAAAAATAAATAATCACACTAATTAATCATATTATTAATCATATTAATAATAAAAATAATAAAACTAATAATAACAATTATAATAATAATAATAATAAAAAAAAAATAATTAAACAATAATAATAAGTAATAATTTTAATAATCATATTAAAAATAATAAAATTATTTCCTTATAATAAAAGTTTTATGTAGTTGTTTTGATTTTATTATACATTAATAATAATAATAATAATATTAATAATATTAAAACGTGAACTTATAATAATAAAAATAATAATAATAATAATAATAATAATAAACATAATAATAATCATAATAATTATAATAAAAATAATAATAATAATAATAATAATAATAATAATAACAATAACAATAATATAAATAATTATAATAATAATAATAATAATAATAATAATAATAATAATAATAATAATAATAATAATAATAATAATAAAAAACATAATAATAATCATAATAATTATAATAAAAATAATAATAATAATAATAATAGTAAAAACGATAAGTATAATAATAATAATAATAATAATAATAACAATAACAATAATATAAATAATTATAATAATAATAATAATTATTATATTAATGATAATAATAATAATTATAATTATAATAATAATATTAATAATGATAATAAAAATAAAAATAATGATAATAAAAATAATAATAACAATAATAATAATAAAAATAATAAAATAATTATAAAAAATATTAATAATAAAATAATAATAATAATAAAATAATTATAAAAATATTAATAATAAAAATAATAATAATCATAATAATATTAATAATATTAATATTAATAAAAATCATAATAATAATAAAAATAATAATATTAATCATAATAATAATAATCATAATAATTATAATAACAATAATAATAATAATAATAATAATAATAATAATAATAATAATAATAATAATAATAATAATAATAATAATAATAATAATAAAAAACATAATAATAATCATAATAATTATAATAAAAATAATAATAATAATAATAATAGTAAAAACGATAAGTATAATAATAATAATAATAATAATAATAACAATAACAATAATATAAATAATTATAATAATAATAATAATTATTATATTAATGATAATAATAATAATTATAATTATAATAATAATATTAATAATGATAATAAAAATAAAAATAATGATAATAAAAATAATAATAACAATAATAATAATAAAAATAATAAAATAATTATAAAAAATATTAATAATAAAAATAATAATAATAATAAAATAATTATAAAAAATATTAATAATAAAAATAATAATAATCATAATAATATTAATAATATTAATATTAATAAAAATCATAATAATAATAAAAATAATAATATTAATCATAATAATAATAATCATAATAATTATAATAACAATAATAATAATAATAATAATAATAATAATAATAATAATAATAATAATAATAATAATATTAATAATAATAATAATAATAATATTAATAATAATAATAATAATAATAATATTAATAATAATAAAATAATAAAATATTGACTTGATTAAAACAAACAATTAAAGTATATTAACTAAAAATAAATAAAATTAAAAATATATATTATAAAATTTGATGAGTCATCCAATGACCTTGAATGAGTCATGGTCTTTGTTTAAATGACCTTGAAAAAATATGATGAGCCATCCAATGACCTTGAATGAGTCATGGTCTTTGTTTAAATGACATTAAAAAATATGACGAGTCATCCAATGACCTTGAATGAGTCATGGTCTTTGTTTAAGTGACCTTGTGAAAATATGATGAGTCATCCAATGACCTTGAATGAGTCATGGTCTTTGTTTAAATGACCTTGAAAAAATATGATGAGCCATCCAATGACCTTGAATGAGTCATGGTCTTTGTTTAAATGACATTAAAAAATATGACGAGTCATCCAATGACCTTGAATGAGTCATGGTCTTTGTTTAAGTGACCTTGTGAAAATATGATGAGTCATACAATGACCTTGAATGAGTCATGTTCTTTGTTTCATTGACCTTGCATGAGTCATTGTCTTTGTCTCAAAAGTTTTTTGTACTTTTGGACTTAGAAAAATTTTCTCTCAGCGAGGGGGGGGGAGGGGGTAGTGTTCTGGAGGTGACATGTGCTGGAGATGACACATCCCACTACTCACTCGGAAAGAATTACTATCCATAATTTATTTTATAGAACATTTCAATCTCTATTTATATTTCAATCTTTATTTATATGGCTAACCTTTTTATTTATTTGAATTAATATTCATCGACTTTTGCGCACCAATGAAAACATTTAGGAGTGGAAAGAGATATATTTTAGCAATTATAGACCAATTTAGTAAATATTTTTCTTTGAGTGCAGCTTCTGGTCAAGTTGAAAAGACAATTACAACAATAATTAATGAAAAATGGATTTTGAAGTTTGGAGCTCTAAATTGTATTCATTGTGACAGAGGAAAAGCATTAGAGTCAGCTTTAATAAAAGGATTTGCAGATAAACATGATATTATTATAATATATTTAAGTCCATTTCAAAATTCTGTTAATTGACAAATTAAACGCCATTTAGAACTATTATAGATACTTTCAGATCTCCTTAAAAGAAATAACGGACAAAGACTGGGTCGAAATATGTTGTATTTATGTTGAATGCGACAATTCAGAAATCTACTCAGTTGAATCCGGCACAAATTGTTTTTGGGAAAAAGATTGCAAGAGATCAGTATGAAAATGCTGAAACGTGTGACCTACAATTATTTATGAAAAATCTTAAATCAGAAATATCAGAGGTAAAAAAGCGGATACAAGGGAGAAAAGCAACTGAACTATTTTCCGAAGAAAAAAGATCAAACTAAATCTTCAATCTTGGAGATGTTGTGTTGGTAAAAAAAAATGTAAATAAAAATGAAGATAGATTTGAGGGTCCAAGCAAAGTAATAAATATTATGTCTCCAAAGTCTTCTAAGGCTGATCGTAATAATCTAAAGGATAAAGATTATGAAAATGATAATTATAATAATAATAATAATAATAATAATAATAATAATATTAGGACTTTTTTTGTTTTTCAACTCTGATTTCTTTAAAAGTGAGATACTATTTTCTACAAAATGTGACTATGAATCAGATTTTGTAGAAAATATTATTTAGAATAATAATAATAATATTAACGCTGGGTACTGATAGGTGTAAATTTAAATTAGATCTAAGACTAAGATATATCAAATCCCTATCCAATACGTGCACAACAAGATGTAACTGCTAGACCCACGTCGAAAATATAAATGTGTACTAATGGGTAGAATGCTAGCAAAAGGTGAGTATCTCTACAAAGACTGCAATTGACTTAACATACATTTGGATTCATGAGCTACCATAGAAGACCTCGAGCTCTATTTTATTTGTCCCTCGTTTTTATCGACCAATTAGGCTGTCAAATTACAATTTAGTACAACGAAACCATAATAAAGCTAATATTATTAATTGGAATTTTTAAACAACAAAGAACATCAAATAGAATCAGAGTTAACTATTTTTGGTTATCCAATCCATTTAAAATTCATTCAAAATCCGTTGGACTGCCGTATATGGCCCACCATCTGAGCGGCCTTCACTTTGTTTTCGCGTTCAAGTTCACGCTTGCCTGGTGTGATTTTTGCCGGTTTTGCGCATGATTGGATCTCTCTTGTATTGTACAGTTCACTTGATATAATATCTGCCGATCCTGCTTCCATTTCTGTTTTCATTTTTTGAACTTCTTCAAATCTTGACCAGGTCTGTTACATGTATAGGCATCTGCACACTAAAGCTTCTACTCGTTGATATTGTTGTACGGCTTTGTCGTAATACCTGGCCACGCCTCTTCGGAACTTCCCGGTTAGCTTGAGGGTTTGATCCACTATTATGATAAAACTATAATTATTTACACAAATATAACTATAATTAACTATTTCGATGTCATAAAGTTGATATTCATAAAACGGGATATCTTGCGAGGATTTTTACTTTACGCAAGATGAGGGAGACATGAAAATGACTGTACATTTACCTATTATGATTATAACATGTTTCTATTATAATACCAGAACCCCTCAACCTTTATCCGATGCGGTGGTGATATCATTGAGGATACCGATACGTTCATATATCAAATATCTTATCCAAATCTCGTGAGTTTTAAAATACATAAAATAAGAATGAACTGTATGATAGTTTAATTGAAATAACCTTTAGATCATCAACTATAAGTAGCAATGATATAATATATACAACAATTAAGTCGAGAATGACCATACCAAAACATTTATGGTGATAATCATGACCATAGTAATAATAATAATATTTTTCTTTTTCGTGATAATAAATACTAGTAACGAATGACAATGAAGGTAATTGCAGTACCAATAAGTCCACTGATCCCGACGTATTCCATACCAGGATCCATCATGTTGTCATAACCACTGATCCCGATGTATTCCATACCAGGATCCATCATGTTGTCATAACCACTGATCCCGACGTATTCCATACCAGGATCCACCATGTTATCATAACCACTGATCCCGACGTATTCCATACCAGGATCCATCATGTTGTCAGAACCACTGATCCCGATGTATTCCATACCAGGATCAATCATGTTGCCATAACCACTGATCCCGATGTATTCCATACCAGGATCCATCATGTTGTGAGAACCACTGATCCCGATTTATTCCATACCAGGATCCATCATGTTGTCAAAACCACTGATCCCGATTTATTCCGTACCAGGATCCATCATGTTGTGAGAACCACTGATCCCGATTTATTCCATACCAGGATCCATCATGTTGTCAAAACCACTGATCCCGATTTATTCCGTACCAGGATCTATCATGTTGCCATAACCACTGATCCAGATGTAATCCATACCAGGATCAATCATGTTGTCATAACCACTGATCCCGATGTATTCCATACCAGGATCAATCATGTTGTCATAACCACTGATCCCGATGTATTCCATACCAGGATCAATCATGTTGTCAGAACCACTGATCCCGATGTATTCCATACCAGGATCAATCATGTTTTATCCGGGTTTAGGTAAAAATAATATTAATTACTTGTATGCGTGTAGGTTATCAAATTGTGTAAATGATAAAAACAAATTAAAATAGTTACCCTCCCCGAGATGGAGTTCGATCATAAATAATAATGTTATCCAAAATTTTAGTCATATTTATGGTGATTTTTATTACAATTAAATCAAGAGAAATATAGCATATAATTGTACGATAGAACAAAGTTCCTAATCAATATGACAATGATGAAGTAGTACAACCTAACAGTAGTACACTATAAGAGAAAAAGTCCATAAAAAGGGATATGTAATATACAACGCTCAGGCCGACAATGATAACGTAATCGCACACACTATTACATAACCACAGGTTTATATGATACATATGTTTATGTAATCATTACAACACCATCAAGTTTGTGTAATACACCCTGAAGAATTCCATTTTATTTTCTGGAATACAATTAATATCCCACACTTGAATTATTCTATTCACTGCAGAACTAAGTAATACACCAGCATTTTTTGATATTACAAGAAAATCCAAAACCTTCCTGGTGTTGGGAAAAAACTAATTTGATCCCACACTTGTTTAACCAGCACAATAATGCCTGTGTTTTTGAGCGGGAAAAATAAATCTAAAAGGAAAAATTCTAAATCTTGAAGAAAAATAAAATAATTAAAAATTAAACTAAATTTTTCACAAAAAAATGTAAAGAATTTAGTGATAAATCAAAAAATATAAAAATTATATTTTGAAAATATAAATTAAAATTCCTTGTTTTACCGCATCAAAACACACATGGAAAATCGTGATATATAAGGCAGTGCTGGGCAGACAAAATTTAGTACATCTTTTAAAATCTTATTACGTACTCTTTCAAAGTCGTATTTTACTATTTAAAGTCGAAAATTTCATTTTATTATTTATTTTACCGAAGTTGTAAATTTCATTTGTCACTATTTTGTTGAGATCGCGAAAGCCAAAACCTTAAAAAGTAAAATTTGTTATTTTTATTTTATGTATATCTTATATATTGTTATGTAATGGTTAAAATTAAAGGCATTTTCATAAAACACTTATTTTTGTTTATTTTACATTTGATAGAATATTATTATGAAGTTATTAGGAAATTCATTTTTTTGATTCAAATCTCCATAGCGGGAAATAAAATCCAGTCAGAGCTTTTTATACATTATTAGCGAACAAGCACACAAAGAAGTAAAATGAATTCTTTTTAGCCCGGATTAAACCGGTGGTTAGCGAGGAACTCGTAGTGAAGGCGTAGCTGGAACCGTCCTGTATTCTCCCTTCCTAAATCTTATCGCCCAACCCTCAAAAGAGTGCGTTGTGGCCCTGGGAAAGGTATAAATATAAAGGGTAAAAAATATAGAAGAGTTAGTTTCCACGAACGATGCAAGCGAAAGTATATCAAAGATAAATTCGAAATAGACATTAGAGTGAATGAAACCACTACTTCATACAAATTACGGTCAATAAAACACAAAAATCATATTTAATTCGAAAGAACCTTTACTTTAAAAGCCAATTGAAGCCACGATACGTAGTAAAAATACCTAAATGAATACGCTTCCAACAAACCATAATGGTTTCAAGTCTAAAAGAGAGCAAATGTCAAAATTTCGACAATCGATTGTTCAAGGTCTTATTTAGATTTTTATTTATTATATTAATATCAATCCTAAGTCTCACAAAAATTATTTCGTGCAAAACTAGACGAATGAACTCATTACCTATTTCACTCAAATTGCTATATTATTATTATTATTATTGTTATTATTACCAATCCTATTGTGCTACTATTATTAATATTAATTTTATTTTATGTTTGATATTATCCATACAATTACTTTTATTTATAAATTGATTTTTCTTTTATGTTCGACGTTATTCAAAACTTATTCTAAAATCAACTTGGACCCAAATCGTTATTCAAGCTAACTAGAAAATAATTTTTTTTCATCATTTTAAGGATTATCTAATCATAATAAAAGTTTTGGTCACAATAAAATATATTTACTGAGTTGTTTGGAAATAATTATTAAAATAAGACAATTACATTCAATTAAACTAAATAAAGACAACAAAAATAATTTTTATATTTTATCTAAAACAATATCACTAACGAACACACCGTAGAATAAAAAACACTCCAAAGATAAACTGTAAATCCATAAGACATAAAATCCGCACGGAAGATCTGTTCAAAGAGTTTGGGATCGATAGAGTCAAGATTGAAATTAGAGCCGACAGAGAATTTGAATCTCAGTCAACATCAACGAATTCCACAGGTTTGTTCCTAAAATGGAGTCTAAAATACAGTGTGTTATAAAATAAATGCTAAAAATACACACACAACTTACCTTTTACTATAGAAAATTCCATTTCTATAATATTTTGCCAAGGAGAAAAGTGGCAAGCAAATGAATGGAATATTTAGGTCAGAGTTGAAAATAAAATTAAAATATATAGAGTTTTGTTGGGCAAAAACTAATTTGAGCCCATATTTTTTTAACCAGCACGATAATGTCTGTGTGTTTTTGAGCGGGAAACCTAAATTTAAAAGGAAAAAATATAAAAATAAAAGAAAAATAAAAAATAATTAAAAAATTAAATTTTTATACAAAATAATGTAAAAATTGAATGATAAATCAAAAAGAATTAAAAAATTGCATTTTAAAAATGATCTCGAAAATTCCTTGTTTTACCGCATCAAAACACGCACACGGAAAATTGTTGTATATAAGGCAGAGCTGGATAGACAAATTTTAGTACATTTTTAAAAAATCTACTTCGGACTCCAATTACTATAAATCTTAAAATCAGTTATACTCTCTTTTTGAAATTTTATTTGGACGATTTACTTTTAAATTTTTGTGGAGAACTCAAACGAAAATAAAATTGCTATTTGTATTTTTACATTTATTATTTGGTTCATCATTATTTTAAAATTTTTTATTATTATCGTACGTACACAAGCTGAGCGGAAGACACAAACTCAGGATAAAGATATTATTGAGTTGAAACTCGTACAACGCGGAAGTCAACTATCTGCCGAGCAAGAGGCGATAGTTATTCGAAATGTTGTAGGAAATGACATTAGAGTGAAAATACGCACTCCGAAAACCTCGCGCCAGCTATAAAAAATGCCGAAGAGGAACATACAAAGATATCGGTCTGGTAAGAAAGAGCGCGAAAGACAGTACTAGCTTAAAAAGGCTCAGCTAACATATAGCTCAGCCTACAAAATATGTACAACTTCTTTCATCTTGTAGTCCCTGCAGCATCTGCATCTAAATGGACAAGTCAACATTGAGGGATCTGCACAAACAATGCAGTCATCTAAACATTTCAAACCAGATCCTTGAACTGATTCATAGTGCATATGTACAATTTCTTCAATGTTGATTCCTGTCATTTGATATATACTTGTAGCCAAATATTCAGGAGCACAATACGAAAGTTTGTTTTTCATATTCGGAAACAGTTCTTCCATCTTCATCAGAATTGTTGCGAATACGTATGCTTCTTGCTCGTCGATCATTTTTAATTTTTACAATCGTCTATATCTATTTAAACACAATCAGTGCCTAATAAATAATCTAGTATTTCTTCGTCGGTATTAAGATTATTAATTTTTAATTTTATAAAATTAAATATTTCTTGTACTAGACTTTTTATTCCAATGTTTTATCCCCATGACAACGAATTTTCCACTTGCAAATACATTCTCACAAAGTGGATTATACTTGACGAGTTTTAATGCTGGAAACAGTTCCGGTTCGTAAATGTTTTGTGTTTTGGTAGACAAATCATACAAGTTGATTCGACAACCCATGTCAATATTCAAAGATAATGATTGAATTTGAAAATCTTGAATCTGATATTTGAGATCTCCTTGCTGTAATGGTTTTTTGCAACCCATTACCCTGCATTTTCCGCTCTTGAAGAATAAGATTTGATATTTTTCACTTTTATCCACTACATGTTGAGGTTTTCCGGTTGGGAACTTCATTCCGACTACTTGTATACATATTAGGTAACCGATAACTAGTTACTGAACAAATAAATATTTGGTTACTTACCAACAAAACTTTAAATAAAAATAAAACAATAACAAGAAATACAAGTAAAAATACAAATTTCTTAATAAAATTTTCTTCACTCTCTTTCACAATATTAATGCCTCTATATCTGTAAATCACTTGGTTGTTTAGTTACTGAGTAGTTAGCAAGACCTCTTTTCTGAATAAAATTTTGTATTTGATTATTGTATTTTATTGAAATCAATGAAATTATTTTGTAAAAGTCAAACATTTTTCAACTATTTTTAAAAATTTATCCAATTTTGAACAATTATTCTTCTATTAAATGTTATTTTTCATAAAAATAGTCATTTAGATAGTATTTACTTTTTAAATAATAATATTCAACCAACTCAACCTCTTAAAAATATCAATAAACTTGTTCCACATCGATATTTTGCTCTTAAAATACTTGGTTATTTACTATAAACCCAAAATGTTACCAATAACTAGTTACTGAACCAATAAATATTAATGATAGGTTAATGACCAACAAATTTGGAAATAAATCACATAAAAGGTTCACACACAAAAGAAATACAAGTTGAAATTTTATTAACTTCTTCACTCTTTTATCGATCATTGATCTCTCCAAATTGGTAAATGTTTTGGTTGCTTAGTTACCTTGTTGTTATCAAGCGATAATTATACAAATTCATTGAAACCAAATCCATTGTTATATTTACTTGGTATCAACTTTTGAATACTGATAACCCATACACAGTGAATAATTCATTGATTAATAACTGAACAACAATCACTAGGTACTGTATACAAATAACCGAGTACTGTACAATTCTCTATATACATACTAGGCATTGAATAATTTACTTATTCATTAAAATATCATATTTAAATAATATTTACTCTTTGAACACCGATATTCAACCAACTTAACCCACTTCAAAATAAAATTTTCTCTCAATCATTTCCCCTTAAAATACTTGGTTATTCACACACTCACAATATGTTATCAATAACTAGTTACCGAACAAATCAATACCAAAAATTGTTTACTGACCAAGAAATCTTTAAATAAAAGCAAATAAAAATTTGAACAATCAAAAGAAATACAATTTCAATTACAAATTTTATTAACTTCTCCACCCTTTTATCGATCATTGATGTCTCCAAATTGTCTGGTTGCTTAGTTACCTGATTGTTATCAAGAAACTATTAATCATTGAAGCCCAATCAATTGTTGTATTTTCTCTGAATAAAATTTTTTGCTTTACAGTCTTGTATGTGATTTATTGAAATCATTTTGTAAAACCTAGGTAAAAGACTTTGAAAGTTTTCTACTATTTTTGTAATATTTTTAATTGCTTTCAACAATGAACAATTACTAAAAGTTATTTTCAAAGATAAATGTCAACCTTTTTATTTAATTTTCACATGCCCCTAAATAAATTAATTGCTAACTCATCAAAAAATTACTTAAATTTATTTTTATAGATTTTCTGATCTTTTTATTCCAACTCTTATTGTTTACTGAATGATAAATTAATTAGTAAGTACAAGTAGTGGTTAATCTAATTTCTCAAAACATATATTACTTTCATTGTACATGGAATAAATTTTCATATATTTATTGAAAATGATTCAACTCTTAAAATTATTAACTCAAAGATGCTAAAGGTTTAATAAAACTGATATAAAAAAAATAATATCTACCACATTACTAGAAATTAAATGATTATCGACCAACCACTAAATAAGCTGAATTTCTAACAAATCTTAGAGAACTACACGGAACAGGTACTTATAGATACCGATAAAATCTACTAAAAATCCAAATATGTATGTTTAATTCTTGTAAAATATTTGTTTTTGTAAAAATAACACTTATCCTTAAATTATGATTATCATGTGATTAGAATTTGATTAAAGTTGTGAGAAATATTTTAAGTTGTTAAATTTTAAATAAAACTGCTTAATTTGTAAATAATGTTAGTACTTTGAAGAAATTTTAAAATAAGACCTTCAGCAAATTGGTAAGAAAATAGTAGTTATTGATAATACTTATTAAAATTACTAAAGTTTTATAATTTTTGACAAGTTTTGATAGATCTTTAATAAAATTTGTTAGTACTTGGAATAAATATTTTTTAAAAAAAATGTTTCAACGTAGTAGCAAATTGTAAAGAAAATAGAACTTATCAATTAAAAAAAATTAATTAAATTAACTAAGTTGTAAAATAATTGAAAAAATTTGTTAGATAATATTTTAAAATTTTATAAGTTTGTTAGGTAATTGTTCTAGATACTTGTTGAATGAAAATTAATTGTAATCATATATATTTGAATTATTCAGAAAATTGTCAATAACAACATAAGTAATGGGTAACATATATTTTTTAAATATTAGTCAATTTTAATTTTTAATTAAATTACAAATAATAAAATCAAATAAATACTTGAACACAAATAATTACATGAATCAAACATCTTCTTAGAACCGAACACGTATAGTATATTTTATTCAGATTCAAATAATATCGTTAAAATTAACCAAAATCTTACTGATATATTTTGATAACCCTTACTCTTGTTGGGCCAGAACACAAACGGCCTTGAGAATTGTTTAAACGCATCAGTAATACAGCACGAAAACCCAGCACCAAGATAACTTAAAATACAATATACAACATCAACTAAACACTTGAAAATATGAGAAAACATAAATAAATATAAAATCAAAAGACATTAAAGTAAAATAAAATAAATACAAAATGCATCAAGAACCGCACGAAATTTACATAAAAAATAACACAATAACAAGAAAATTTGACCGTAAAATGACAATTTATATAAAAGAAAAAATTAATAAATTAAATGAATGAAAATGAAATATTTTTAGCTGAATAAATTTAATTAAAAATGTTAAAAATAAATTACCAATTTAAATTAAGAAATTAATAAAAATTTAATTTAGATAACACAAATAATTTCAAGGTCAAATTTGTTTAATCGCAATAAAAATAACACGCAAGGTTAAGGTCAAATTATAGGTATATATACCGATGTGTTTTCACAAATTTTAATCTTAATAATAATAATAATAATAATAATAATAATAATAATAATAATAATAATAATAATAATAATAATAATAATAATAATAACAATAACAATAATAATAGTAATAATAATAATAATAATAATAATAATAATAATACTAATGACAATAATAATGAGGATAATAATAATAATAATAATGATCATGGTATTTATAATGATAATGATAATAATTATGATAATAATAATAGTAATAATAATAATAATAGTGGTAATATTAATAAAAATAATGGTAATTATAGTAACAAGAATAATAATAAATGTAATAGTAGCAACAATTAATAAAGGTAATACATATAATGGTAACAATGACAATACTAGTATCATAATAGAGAACATTGTAGTAATAATAGGGATTAGGGTAAGAAAGATACTGTGTGGATATTTAATATAACAGAGGGTTTATAGGCCATAGACAAATCATCAATACGGATAACGATAGGAGAGACTATGGGAATGGACATAATGATAGATGATATAGCGGTATAGGTTAACAATTGGAGGAGATCGAAAAGCGAGCATAGACCTTCTATCGGCAGCTCGTTGAACCCAGGGATCGTTCGGTCAATTAAAGCATTAGTAATAGCGCTCACTTTTTGCGGACGATCCACCCACTCGAACAAAGTTCCAACGTTGCTTAGCAACGGGTGCCAAGTGTGAAGCGAAAGATCTTTGTATGGGGTTGTCTGGGTAACAACCATATAGTTTCAAAATATCAAAACCCAGAAACCCACCACTCTCAACCAATCCTTTCTCTTTAAATGAAAATAATCCCAGCTATATTCATTATTTTTGATAAAAATCACCGACTTATTTCGTTATTGAACCGAATAAATTTCTAGAAATCCCCTTAAAAATATAGTAAAATTTACTCTCAACCAATTATTTCCATTCATAGCTATATTCATTATTTTCATAAAAACACCGATTTATATCGATATTTAACCGAATAAATTTCTATAAATTCCCTTAAAATAAAATTCATCTCCTAATCAATAATTTCCTTTTAAAATAACAAAATTCAACTGATACAACCTCTTAAAAACATCAGCAAACCTGTTCTTATTCGATAATATCCCTTTAAAAGATAATAAATTAGTAGTAGGATGTGAGCCCGTCAGATACATCCCCCCTTTGACTGACGTAATTATTATATAACATCTGACATCTGCACGCGCTGTTGCTACCTGGAGATTGACCTCTGTCCACTAGTTACTACATAGTAATTGACATTTGGTCAGTGACCTCATGATTACGTGACCTCATGACCACTGGTCAATCGTACACTTATTATGTCACTGTTCACTACTTGGAGACACACGTATTACCTAACTATTATTATGTCACTGGTCACTACTCGGAGACTAGTTACCTAACCCTTATTATGTCACGTAGTTGTCGACCAACACACCTACCACACACCTACTTTATTATGTCACGTAGTTGTGGACCAACACACCTACTTCTAGATACTTCCACACACCTACCTTCTAGAACCTTCCACACACCTACCTTCTAGAACCTTCGACACACCTACCATCTTAAACATTTCACACACACACACACCAACCAACGATCCGCACCCATCCACCCCTATCCGTACCCATCCACACCTATCCATACCTATCCGTACTCATACGCACCCATCCATACCCATCCATATCCATCCGTACGGATCCATACCAATCCATACCAATCCGCACCCAACACGCCTACAACTACGTCTACGACTTAGTCTACGATATATTAAAAAATTATATTTACATGAAATTTTCAATCGTTAATTATATTATTACATAAAAAATTATAAAATAATCATTAACATAATAAATTAACATCAAACTCGTCTTAAAAATAAATGTTCAATCTTAAATTATTTAGCTTACTGACTATTTTGTTAGTAGTATACTACGTAACAATTTTATCAAAATAATCATAAAACTTTAATAATTAATAATTTATAAAAAATTATATTTACATGAAATTTTTAATTGTTAATTATATTATTACATAAAAATTATAAAATAATCATTAAACATAATAAATTATCATCAAACGCGTCTTAAAATAAATGTTCAATCCTAAATGCTTTAGCTTACTGACTATTTTGTTAGTAGTATACTACGTAACAATTTTATCAAAATAATCATAAAACTTTAATAATTAATAATTTATAAAAAATTATATTTACATGAAATTTTTAATTGTTAATTATATTATTACATAAAAATTATAAAATAATCATTAAACATAATAAATTATCATCAAACGCGTCTTAAAATAAATGTTCAATCCTAAATGCTTTAGCTTACTGACTATTTTGTTAGTAGTATACTACGTAACAATTTTATCAAAATAATCATAAAACTTTAATAATTTTCATGAAAATTTAAGTTTACAACCACTATAGTATATTGATAGTTTATTTAATTAAAAATAAGTCACTCAAAACTTAAATTTGAACACTGGATTTACAAAATTCAATATTTTAAGAAAATAATTCAACAAGTTTAAAATTTCAACTTAACTAAATGTAAAAAATTAAATTTTACAAGATTTACTTTACCAATTTCTATAAAATTTTAAATTTACATCAAATAAAATATACAGATTTATATTCTATTAAAAAATTTAATTTTGAAAATAAAAAATAATTCGCCCACGATAGGAGTTGAACCCACGATTCAACGAATTATTACCGACACCACTGATGTAAGAATTTTGAAAATAACTCATTCAAGTTAGGATTTAAACATTGGATTTATAATGTTTATGAAAATAACCCATCATAGGATTATTTACATGTAAATACTTAACCAAATTCTATACATTTATAGCAAATATATTGTTTCTAATGAAAATTCAATATTTTGATAATAATTCACCAAGTTAGGATTTGAAAGTACTAATTTACAAGTTCATTCGACTCTATAAATTATTAGCGATATCATCAACTGAATTTGTTGTAACAACTATTTTAGTGTTTTTATGAAAATAAGTCACTGGGTTTACAAATGAAAGTCACTGGGCTGACTATATAAATTGATAAAGAATAATCGATCCATGAGTTTTATATCAATAATTTTTAAATCTTCACGCATACTGGATTAATTAATGCTAATAATAATGCTATTGATAATAATTTAACTTTCACAATTAAAAAGATAATTTTTCACACGTAAATTTATTACAAACACGTATTACATTGTCAATATCAGTCAAGTAGATACTAATGATATCTAAATAAACTTTTGTTTTTAATAAGACCTTTGATCTAAATACTAATTAAATTTTGATACCAAAACGTGTAAAAGTAGATTTAAATTCATTAACAACATGCTAATTAATTTCGAACATTAAAGCTTTATGTAACCAAACATTGATTAAATAACCATTAAAAATTCATCAGGTGATACCTATTAAATATTTCAATAATTAATGATTCAAACTAGGTGTATTATAATACTTTTCGATAAATTTATAAATAAACTATTAAATGATTTGTTATAAAGTTATTTAAATGGTTAAGAATTTTAACCCAATGTGAAGAAATAGGTAATAACTTTAACCCTAAGTAATGAAAGAAGTAACAATTTCAACTCAAAGTAATGAAAGAAGTAATAATTTTAACCCTAAATAATGAAAGAAGACACAATTTTAACCCTAAAAGATGAAAGATAACTTTTAATCCTATGTGATTAAAAGTTATAACCTTATGTAAACCGATAATTACTAAATACTAAGTAAACACATGTCTTTAATAAAGAGTAGTTGGTAAAAAACATACATATATTTAATAATCGTTGACTATTTTTAAGTACCAATTAAAAATGGTTTGAAAATATGAATAAATATTTTAATTTAAGAATATTAAATTGAAAATCTCTATTGAAATTAGATTAAAAAGTATATAAATTTGTTAATCGTGAATTTAAATAAACTCGTACAATTATTGATTGATTAAATGCAATTGTTAATTAGAAATATTATTGACTGAACTTATTTTTTAATAGAAAGTTATTCTTGAAACAACATAAAAATAATATTTCAATAACTTTTCTTTAAATTAATTTTGAAAAAGTACAAACCAAATACTTGATTTGGATTGGCTGTTACTATTGCTATTGACAACGACACTATTTTGCGATAAATTTAATCGCTAAACTAAAAATACTAATAAATTTATCAATATATTAAAATTATTACATATTTTGAAATAAAATAATGGAAAGTTTAGATTTATCACTATAGATTGGAATTTTGATCAATTCTAGTATGCTTTACAAGTTGGAATATCGAGTTTAGATGTAGTAATCAATGCGGTACCAATAATATTTAGAAAATAATTTGAACATTAAAATTTGAATTAATTTGAGTCGTTGTCATTGGTAATAAATAGAATTAACCAATCAAAATCAAGTATTCTATAATTTCATTTTCAAATTATTATTTTCATGAAAATTGTAATTATTTTAATTGATAAATTTATTAGTATTTTCAACAACCGGTTTTAGTTAAATAATAAGTTCATTGAAAAATAGTTTGTGCGTTTTCAAATTATTTTCAAGAAAAATTACAATAAATATATCGATAAATCTATTCAACTTTTCATCTATTTTTAGTTTAATAATAGTTTTATTGAAAAATAGTTTGTACGTTTTCAAATTATTTTCAAGAAAACCGTAATAATTTTAATATATTGATAAATTTATTAGTATTTTGAGTTTAGCGATTAAATTTATAGCAAAATAATGTCGTTGTCAATAGCAATAGTAACAGCCAATCAAAATAAAGAATTTGGTTTGTACTTTTTCAAAATTAATTTAAAGAAAAGTTATTGAAATATTATTTTTATGTTGTTTCAAGAATAACTTTCTATTTAAAAATATGTTCAGTCAATAATATTTCTAATTAACAATTGCATTTAATCAATCAATAATTTTACGAGTTTATTTTTTTCCTGTATGTGTTATGCTACGGTAAAACAAGGAATTTTCCAGAATATTCTTAAAATATAATATTTTAATTCTTTTCAATTTATCATCAAATCTTTACATTTTTTTGTATAAAAATTTTTATTTTATTTTATATTATTTTATTTTTCTTTAAATTTTACATTTTTCCTATTAAATTTAGGGTTATCGTGCTGGTCAAAAAATATGGACTTAATTAGTTTTTGCCCAACAAATAGAAAAAACTAAAAAACTAATCGGACGTGTAGAAGATAAAGTTGAAGTAACGGCAGTAACATTCAACTGGAGAGCAGCCATTGCTAAAGACTCAATAAAAGATACGAATATGCTACTAGATATAGAAAGAAAATAAGTGCAGGAAATGTCTCGACAGATCCTAAGAGACAACAATAAAGTTCTTAATAAAAATGGTTCTTGGACCCCCTAAAAATGAGCTCTAATAACTTTAATGATGAAAACTGGGAAATGGTGGGTCACATTCTCAAATCAAACGGGATTTGAGTGCCCACGAAAGAGACTTAACATTTGTGATATTTGTTTTGTTATTTATTAAATTCAAATTATCAACAATAATGCTACTTGTGTTTAATTTTAGTTTTATGATTGAAAATTTAAAACAGTTAAATAATTGAGAATGGGGACCGTTAAAATCAGAGCATGACATCTTCTATGACAGCTCATGAACCCAACCGAATATTAGGGCATTGGCAGTCTTTGAAAAGAGGCTCACCTTTTCTAATATTCAACCCACTGGCACACAGTACCAACATCAATTTTTGACGGATGGCTAGAGGTTAAATTTTTCTGCAGACGCTTTGTGAGGATTAGCTAACCCTTAGGCTTCTATAAAAATCTTTTGTTACCCATCAGTGCACATCTTATTGAAACGCTTATTCCAATTTAAAATTATTTAACCAAATTATAACTAGTAAAATAACTATCATCTTGAGGTAAAAATATTATAACATAATTATTATTAGCATAATTATTATTAGTATAATTATTATTATTATTATTATTATTATTATTATTATTATTATTATTATTATTATTATTAGTACTACAAATGAGGTATCGTTATGATAATAAGTATGGTGAATAAGTAGATTGATTCAAAGCTCATGAGGATGCAGAGACACCGCAGATGTGGAAGAACCCCGATCGACAGATCCAATTGTGATTTTTTATTGAATTGATTCAGATGGGTTGATGTTACTTGATTGAGGATGAGAATGTTTGCGTCAGAATTTAGCCAGGCTTTTTCATTTTAATTGCTCACTATAACCTGAACCCAACGCTGTCATCAAATATCCCAAAACTAGACCATCAAACAGAAAGTTATGATATTCGTCCATAAAGCATTCTTGAATATTTGTTGGGATTTTATCAAGTGCTGTTTTAATACGACTTGAAACTGAAGCATTTAACATTTCAATCCAACGAAGAGTTTTTCCTGCTTCACTTTTATCGAATTGTGCAGCTTGAGGAGAAACAATATGAGATGTAATTTCAATTTGTGGTTCAAGAGTAGACAAAGCTTCTCGAGCTGTGGTAGCCTCTTTAGTTAGACGAGTCACAACTATACACGAAACATCGAATTGATAAAGAGCGTGAGACAATTCAGGTTTAAGAGCCTGGTTCTCTTGTTTCATAGTAAATTGTTGAAGCATCAAAGCACCCCCAAAGCATGCCCTGAAAATCTATTAAGAACTGGAACTTCAGGAATTTCATTAGATATCGAACACATTAATAACATTTTTAAGAAACTTTAAACAGTTTAGAGCCAAAATAAATTTATTTTTTATTTTAAATTACAAATTATCACTTTAATCACAAATTCATTTTTAAAAACTGTCCATTTACCATTTACATTTAAACAATCATTTAAAATTTACAATTATTTTAAACTACTATCACTCAATTACAAAAAAAACAAATTTCCAAATAAGTCTTTTTTTTATTTCATTTTAATTCCTAAATTCTATTTTTATTTTTCCCGGCCTTAATTTTAATTATTATTGTTACTTGGAGAAAAGACTCAAATTTTGAATACATTCTCCAAGTCCTAAACTACATGGGGCTAAGGGAACAGACTAACCAAATTCTCAACAATCATCTTGAGGTTAAAATATTATAACATAATTATTATTAGCATAATTATTATTAGTATAATTATTATTATTATTATTTTTATTATCATTATTATTGTTATTGTTGTTGTTTATTATTATTATTATTATTATTAATATAATTATTAGTACTACAAATGAGGTATCATTATTATGAAAAGTATTACTATTGTTATTACTACAATCTTTATTAAATAATTCAAAGGCTCTAGACTATTATGAGCTATAGATTTCTAACCGAAATTGTTGTAAAAAGTCAGCTAAAAGAAAGCAATCGAGTTTCAAGTATATCATCATATAGTCAAGTAAATTTACACATTTAGTTTCAGTCCTAAATTCTAAGTTTAGATAGATCGAATACATATTGACCAATGTAACTGGGTCTATCCAAACACACCGATTCCTTATTTTATAAAACTGTAATCAAGTCAGTGTCGATTTTAAATGTTTTTAATGTTGGTTTTGAAGTGTATGTGATCAGTTTAGAGGCTGTATTACACAAACTTAAATTTATACGTTTTTAAGATTTTTACCGTTTTACCGTTGTGAGGCGTTTTATAATTTGTATTTAAATAATGGTATGATGTTGGGCATGTTTGATTGTATGTTGAAATCCTTACTTATTCATTAATTATTATTTTTTAGAAACTCCTCAAACAAATTAACGATATAATTTGTTTTAATAATATTTGTGTTTTGATAATAAACGTGTTTTAGTTATGGATTCTATTAATACCCGTAGCTCTGTGGCTAATATGGCGACCACGATTGCAAATTTTATCAAGCCACCAGAAACATATGACATGGATTCAGGCGTGGAAGATTTTATCTTAGAAACGGAACGATTCTTCGAGATGACAAATATTGTCGATGAATACAGAAGCAAATTCGTCAAAGCTTTTCTATCAATCAATTCAACGAAGAAATATGAGTTGACTAATGAAACTCTGCATTATACAGAAAGATTAAGAAACGCTTTTTCTAAGAACAGAAGTCTTATCGATGATCTCAACGAAGCGCTAAATTATCGTCAAGGAAATGAGGCTGCCGAAGAATTCTGCTCAAAAATTGAGAAACTTGCAAAAAATATTTTGAAGCATAAACTTGATGAAGAAGAACTAAAGAAATTTTTGCTATTCAATTCGCTTGAAGATAAAGAAGTTAAAAAAGATCTCAAAATGCAAGATTTAAAATCATTTGATGAAATGAAAGAAAGATTAAAGAGACACGATCAAGTTTCAAAAGAAATTAATGTATTTCATGCTGATGTAGCTTCAATGAATAAAACACAACGCTATGCTGATGCTGTTAAGAAGAGCTTACCAAGATATAATTATGATAACAGATCAATTCGAGAACGAGAAGCTAACCCCAGATTCAAAGATGAATATACAAGAGAACCTCAACATAATCCAAGATTCAAAGGCGATCTTACCAGAGAACATCGATATGCTATTTCAAATGGATGGAGACCTATGAATAGGAGTAAGCCTTATAATACCAGGGAATTTCATTCGCGAGATCATATCCGAACAAATCAAATTTTGCGATGTTGGGCGTGCCACGAAGAAGGTCATAGAAGATCTGAATGCTCCAATATTCAATGTGCCCATTGTAAAAGATCTGGACATTTCAAACATCAGTGCCATGAGTTATTTCCAGGCAGACGTCGAAAATTCCATAAATCAGTGGCTGCATTCGGTGACGAGGATCCAGAGGCTGATTTTGAGTACCCAAATGGGAATGCTCCACCACACGAGGAGGTGATCGGAGCAATAAATTAAAGGTAATTAATGATATGAGTAAGGGTTGTATGATTTTGAATGATTGTGATAGTTTGAATGATTGTGATAGTTTGAATGATAACTGTTGTGATGGTATTTTTGATTATAGAAATTATATTAATATATACATTAATAAATTTTGTATGGATGAAGTTTTTAAAGACCCACCCCTAACGTCTAATGAACTAAATGTTCTTAATCGTGATAAACGGAATGATATAATAGTATACGATAAAATGCAGGGAAGACCCAGTGTTACCGTAATGATTAATAATGTAAAATTAGTATGCCTATTAGATACTGGAGCTAAAATAAGTGTGATTGATTATAATATTTTTAAAAAACTTGGAAATTTGAATATGACTACAAGTAATTTAAAATTAAGATGTGCGAATGATAGCCCGATTGAAATTTGCGGTAAAACTTTATTAAATGTAAAAGTTGATAAAATTTCTGATATTAAAAAAGTAGAATTCGTTGTAGCCAAAGATATAAACCCAAAGTTAATAGGAGGTATAGATTTTCTCGAAAGATTTGGAATGCAATTGCAAATAGAAAACCGTACAGACGAAATAAATACAATTATGGAAAATTCATTTAAGAACCACATAAGTGAAGATAAGATTATAAATAATTTAATTTCCACGTTTGACGGTATTTTTATGAAACATAAATGGGATGTTGGGAAAACCGAACTATTAAAGCATGAAATACTTACTAAAGGTAGTCCGATTGTAATAAACCCAAGACGACAACCTATACATTTAATAGAAAAAATTGAAGAAAATATTCAAGAAATGTTGAAATATGGCATTATATCAGAATGTACATCCCCTTGGAATTCTCCGTTAGTATGTGTTAAAAAGAAAAACAGTAGTGATATAAGAATATGCTTGGACTACCGTGCATTAAATAATATAACCGAAAGACCGATTTTTCCCATTCCAAATACTGATGAATTATTAGATATTCTTGACGGAGCAAAGTTTTTCTCGACAATTGATTTAGGCAATGCTTATTATCAAGTAGAACTCGATGATGCATCAAAATTGAAAACAGCATTTTCGACAAAAAGCAAGCAATATTACTTTAACAGAATGCCATTTGGAATAGCAGCCGCACCAGCTACATTTCAAAGACTTATGAATTTGGTTCTTGGAGAATTAAATTGGAATGGAACAATTGTATATCTGGATGATATCCTTATATTTTCAAAGACATTGAATGAACATTATAGTACCATTGAAAAGGTTTTTCAAAAGATTAAATTAGCAAATCTTAAAATAAGTCCAGCAAAATGTCAATTCAAAAGGAAAGAAGTAAAATTTTTGGGTCATATCATTGGTGAAGATGGAATACGTACGGATGAAAGCAAGATTGAAACTATTAAAAATTTTGAAAGACCTAAATGCGTAAAAAGTTTGAGAGGATTTTTAGGCTTGGCAAATTACTATCGCAAATTTATAGAAAATTACACCAAAGATTCCAAAGTATTAGAAGCGTTATGTGGAAGTAAACAAAAGAAGCTTATGTGGACTGATGAGTGTGAAACTTCATTTAAAAATTTAAAACTGAAATTGACGTCTACACCTGTATTGAAGTTCCCAGATTTTTCTAAGCCATTCATTTTGGATACAGATGCAAGTTTTGACCGCATTGGTGCTGTTCTGTCTCAAAAAGATGGAGGTAAAGAAAGAGTAATCGCATATGGATCCCGAGCTATGAATAAACACGAGTTGGGTTATTGTATAACAAGAAAGGAATTACTATCTATATTTTATTTTACTGGTCATTTTAAGCATTATCTATATGGTAAAAAGTTTATTTTGAGGACGGATCACAAAGCCATTACATTTATGATGAAGACAAAGAAAGCTATTACCCCACAATTTCAAACTTGGATTAACCATCTTAGTGGTCTGGACATGGAGATTCAATACAGAAAAGGTGATAACCACAATAATGCCGACGCTTTATCTAGAAAAGAATGTGAAACATGTGTTCAATGTCAAATGATTCATGAAAATCCTAAAATGGGTAAATTAAAAACAAGATTGTTGACACTGATGACTGATAATATTGAAAATATATGGCAAAAGAACTCGAAAGAAATTGAAAATATAAAAGAAAATATTAGTTTGATGCCAGATAAAACATTTTATAAATATGTCAACGGAGTGATTATGACAAATAATAATAAAATTTGGATTCCAGAAGAAAACAAGTCTGAATTCATCATAGAATATCATAAAAAGCTCTGTCACGCGGGTGCTAATAAAGTAAAAATGTATGTATCAAACAATTTTGATATGAAAGATTTGGAGCAATCTATTCGTAATGTTGTACAATCCTGTGAAAACTGTCAGAAAAGAAAGGTTGATACAACTAAAACAAAAGAAGAAATAATTTGCAAAAGTGATTCGAAATTATTTGAAACAATATATGTAGATTTCTGTGGTCCATTACAACTTGCAATGAAAGGAGAAAGATATATTCTTGGGATTATAGATCATCATAGTAAGTTTATTTCTTTACATGCAGTGAAATCACAAGATGAAAAAACAGTGGTAAGATTACTGAAAGAAGAGTGGATAATGAAGTATGGAGCACCAAGGATAATAAACTGTGACAGAGGTAAATCATTTGAATCAAAGCTAATGAAAGATTTTGCAGAATTCCACAATATTGAAATTAATTATTCAAGTCCATACCATCACTCAGCAAATGGACAGATTGAGAGACAATTCCGTACAATCAGAGATGCAATACAGATAACACTCAAAGATAAAAGACATAAATCATGGGTAGATATTCTTCCCGAAGTTCAGTTTATGTTGAATTCAACTTTTCAAAAAACTATTAGGAAGACTCCAGCTGAAATGGTGTTTGGGAAAAAGATTTATAGTGAATGGTTCTCAGAGATTGTGGAAGAAGAAAAAATCAATCAGCCGACAAATCGCGAATTTCAAATTGGAGATTGCGTATTGATCAAAGTAAATGTTCGAAATAAAGGTGATAACAGATACATGGGTCCAGGTGTGATTACTAAAAAGATTCATGATCGAAGTTATGAAATAAAATTGGAAAATGGAAGTTCCGTCACGAGAAATATTGAGTGGTTAAAGGTTTTCAAAAAGGGGGGGATGTGAGGCGTTTTATAATTTGTATTTAAATAATGGTATGATGTTGGGCATGTTTGATTGTATGTTGAAATCCTTACTTATTCATTAATTATTATTTTTTAGAAACTCCTCAAACAAATTAACGATATAATTTGTTTTAATAATATTTGTGTTTTGATAATAAACGTGTTTTAGTTATGGATTCTATTAATACCCGTAGCTCTGTGGCTAATAACCGTAAAGACTATTATTTCATAATTTTTATCCAAGGCATTACTCGATTCTGTTTTTCTTTGAATAATGCGTGAGCATTAACTGCTCAACTTTTGAATCCGTAGGACACATCTTTTCCGCAGCAACTTGGAAATCGTCAAGTTTGTCGTGAATTGATTCGAGGAATTTCAAGATCAGCCTCGGTGGTATCATAATAATAATATTTATGCATCAGGGTGAGTCATGTAATTTTTATAAATATATTTTACTTTGTATTCAATTGTTTATTTATTAAATATCGAAATGAATAAGCAATGAATACACAAACATTAACGATGATAATCATGACCTCAGATGGCTGGACTAGGAAATAAGCCAATACATGGAAAAAATGCTCTCCAGTGAAGGACAAAAATGGTGTTCCAAGGAAAGTCATGAAACGGAATTGATCGGAGCATGGTACTGGACATAGGAATAGTAATAATAATAATAATAATAATAATAATAATAATAATAATAATAATAATAATAATAATAATAATAATAATAATAATAACAATAACAATAATAATAGTAATAATAATAATAATAATAATAATAATAATAACAATAATAATAGTAATAATAATAATAATAATAATAATAATAATAATAATAATAATAATAATAATAACAATAATAATAGTAATAATAATAATAATAATAATAATAATAATACCCATACACCCCCTATTCCTCCAAAACTAAAATATAGAAATAGTAATAAGATTTATATAGTTCCACCCAAATCAACAACTAACAACTATGAATCTACTAAAAATAGTAAATTCAATTATCCTCCATTAACCAAACCTCAAAAATTAAATCATCTCGATAACATAATAAACAACATTCCATTCCAACATGTATGTAAGAACCATAACTTAACCCCTGACCTCCAAAAATCTATAGATAATAACCATAATATTAAACTAAGACAATTAAAAAATGGATTGATACAGCCAACCAGTTCAACATAACATTTAATAGCAACGACAAAAGTCCTTCCTCGTCCATAAGGACAGACAAGTAGTACCCTCCTACTGAACCACCAAAAAACAGACATTAATGAAACACAATCTACTTCTAATGACCAATCAAACCCAACAGCCTTGACTTATAACAAACGAGACAAACATCTCATTAGCGAGACAAATAAGATCATTGACCACAAACAGCGGTAGTCGACTGATAATATCACAACAAACCTAATAAAACATATCTCTGACCAAAATAAAACAATATTAGACACACAAAAAATGATATTCGACCTAAATAAAAAAATAGGTTATAGGAATTCCCAAGTCCCAGAGGACATTGACATTGATGATAATCAGTTTACCCCAACGCCAACCCAAGACTAAAATCGGCCCCCTATGTTCCACCAGACCTAAATACCACCATTGACGAAATTACCGAAAATAATTCCGATACTGAATACCAAAACGAAATAGAGATCGTGACTCCCACCACCTCAATCAATCAACATAGTGATAGGATAGTTGACCTAGACATCCAGACCAATGAAAGCACACCAACAGACTTCTATGAACCAATGAACCATTCAATTGACTCCTCACAATCAATCTTCTCACAACCCCAAAAACAACAGACCTCTCCACAAATAATCTCAAAAATATTCTCTGATAACGAAGCACCTGACCTAAATGAACATTTTGAGCTATACTTTTCTAGGGAAGAGAACCCCGATAGATATGAGATAGCTAACCCAAACATAGGCATGACCTCCCAACCACCAACTATTTCAACCTCAATTGATGATATCCCAACTCTATCCGACCCTATAAAACATATACTACTTAGTAACGAACAACTAATGACGCCAAACGCCAGGTTTCCATTTCTGCTTAGGAACAGAGACCCCATATTTAGACTAGGTAGTGAAGGCTACCTCAACTCTCACTTTACATCACATAGACCAAACACCTCCATTATAGAAATAGAAAATGACCCCCCTACTCACATTCCTGCAACTAATTCTGACCTGGATTCAGAATGACTCTCTCAACACCACATATCGATATTTATGCTTACCTATGCTAGCTTGCAGTCCACAACCTTCATAGATAGCTTTATAGGTAATGCATACATAAACAGAAACTTTATTACTTTCTTCTCTGCCTTTCCTTTTCACAAATATCCTCATTGGAACGACCTTCTTTGGCCAATGAGCCTTGAGAAAAACCTATGGGTAATCTTTTGCATCAATAAGTCAGCATCAGTATAGCAAATATTATTGACCCGACATTTGAAAATAGCACAGCCAAACATCAATAATATGTGTATTAAATAATTTGCAAAACATAATATATAAAATATCAGTAAATTTAAAAGAATCGTCTTATTCACAATGTCAAATTATGAAGGACTCTGGCTTCGCCTCCTGCCACTTTGCCTCCTGCCACTTTGCCTCCTGCCTTGTCACAAACTCTCCCATAGCGCTTCCCAATATAGAAGATATTTAAGAAAAATTAAATAAAAAACTAATTAAAGTAATTAATAATAAATTAATTAAAACACTAATTAAAGTAATTAATAATAAAAAATATGATTCAGACATCAGTACATATAAAAGTTTTATTAAAGATCTAATTATTCAAATAAGAACAAATAGTATAGCGCTAGATGATAGTTTAAGGGAACTTTATAGGATCCATGAAGCGATATGTATATAGGTGAATTGATTGATGCTAGAGGTAAATGCGATGTTATTAGTAGATTTCTTTGGATGAATGGAGACATCACTAGCTTCTACCCCTCCGACTCCATTTTTAGGAAGTTCCGTAAGTCAGTTAAAAGAATTAAAACCAAATTTGGAATAATTATAAAACTAAAATTGATTGACGAAATTATTAATCTTGAAGTTTCCTATAGAATAAACTATTTCAATGCCTCTAACCTTAAGCAATCATCATCTGAATGAGCTCAAGCCTTTCGGAAGCGACGGCTTGCAGAACTGATTCTTTGACTTGATAAATATTTGGAACTGATTTATTATTGACTTGTATTTCAGTGAAAGCACCCACTCTGATTCCAACGTTCACAAAAACCTTTTAAACTAATGAATTTTTTAGCTTTAAATATATAACCTCTACATGTCAAACACATCACATTAAAAGGAGCTATAGTACGAATACTAAATACTTTCTCCTTTTTTATTCCTTTAAGACGTGGAATTTTATAATAATATTTGTTTAAAAATATATATAGTAGTGGGGGATTGTGGCCCTCTACCTCAGTGGCCCTCTGGGACAAAGATATATATTAATTACCTATTATTATTAAAGAAATTTTAATAATAATATTAGTTGTTAGTGTTTTTTAAATGGCTAATTCAATTGTTGTAACCGTTCAAGGTAAAAATTCAACAAGATGTGTTTGTCCTGATACTGCCGTGTTGATAGATATTGAAGTCAGATTTGAACTCGCATATGAGACATTAAAAAGAGATCGGAACGCAATATATGATGATATTTTATATCTAAATCAGACCAGGTATTATCAAAAATGAATTAAGAAAATCAATATTAGAATTGAATGAAAATCGTAAACTTAATGAAAAAATGATGAATCAAGTTCAATATAGTATAAAATTTTATTCTAATAAAACAACTGATCAGTTCGATCGTATAATGAAAGAAGTTAATGCTAACAGTGGCAACAAATTGAAAGATGTTCAACACGGTTAACAGTGGCAACAAATCATCATTGTCATTTCCATTATATATTTTTACATATTTTCTTAAATAAAGACATTGCAACTTAAATTCAATGTCCATGCATGATTCTGATTGGTCAAATATAGTATAAATAAGCTTACTGTTCCAAATATTTTTATAAAATGGCAGAAACTAAATTTTTTATAACTTTGTTGAATGAGCTTGTTTTCAAATAATAAAGAAGAAAATGATATCATTAGAAACATAAAATTCATGGTAAACCTTACCGAGAAAATCGTAGAAGACATCCCATTTGATCATGGAAAAATTCTCAATTTGCCAATATTGAAGAGAAAGAAAAATTCATTTCAATCGATCTTTAGTTATATGTTTGATGAAAATAATAAATGGATGCGAATAATAGTAGGATTAATGTATATGAAACACATGATATTAAAATCCGGATCTGACTTTGAAAATTATTTCCAATGGTCTATAGAGGTATATTACTATTTATTATTATTTTATTTTTATCATTATTTAGGTAATAGAAACAAAAATTGATCCATGGGTAGAAGAAAACGGTGGATTGGTAATAATTATTGAAGTTACAGCAAAAGCCAAACGTAGGCATAATACATTCCAGCTGTTTTATGTTTCTACTCTTAGTTGGTTATACTGAGTTCCCCTTGTGGATCATCAGTAGCCTTAACAACACTCTGTTCAATTAGGCAGCACTCCCACCAATCCCCTCCTCAAGTCCATGTCAGTTCACGGCCCATTTGAGCAACATTAAATGATGCTTCACAGACATACCTCTGATTGGTTATGTCTGCTGATGGGATGATAATGGCCGGTTATCATCCCATTGTCTTCTGGGAATAGGCAGTAGCAACTAGGTGCCAGTGCGCTATTGGGAACTATTGGTCTCTTACCGTATTTATTATTTCGTAAGAGTTTGTGGTCTAGTGGGCATTGAATGCTCCTACCCTCACTTTTAAGCAAACTATATAGATAAACCTGTTGAGTATCATTATGCGATGCTTCACGGACATATCTCTAGTAGGATAAGTCCGCTGATGATATGATATCAGTCAGTTATCATCCCATTTTCTTCTATGTAGTGAATAATAAGCATTTTCATTGCCATTATTTCACTTGGAGCTTGGGATCTCTATTATCAATAAATGTTGTCGATGTAGAGTCATGCATCAGGAAGTATTCGATACCCCTGATAACATGTTGTATATTTTGCAATTCTAAATTTCATTTATTGATGTACTTGGAAGTATGCCATACCCCAAGTATCATCTGTATCATATGAAAGAAATTCTGCATATATTTTCTTCTTGATAATAGGTATTTGTACTTTTTAACTACAATTACGCTTCTTTATTTCTCAGGTTAAATTAAAATAGTTGACAAAATTACATAAAACCACTATATTGCAAAATTTTACATATTTATATCTTCTTAGTCTTACTTTTTTATTACTTCACATCACAAGTTAATATTTTACTACAAAAATAACGTTAAAGTTTTTTTTTGAATTCTATTAATTTTATCTACACAATCCGATCAAAAGATTTCTGATTGGGTAAAGATTTTGGTTAAAAGGTCAAACATAGCATAGATGACACTTTTCAGCTAACCATTAAGAATACTGAGAGGTTTTTAAAATCTGACCTTCACCCTGCCCAAAAACGTCAGGCCTATAAGACTCACATCGTTTTTATCTGTAGGAACTGCCATATTAATCATATGATTCTAGATATAGGCTGCTCACCTAGGAGACCTTCTGCGAATATCGGCACGGTTGGAAACGAAATTTATAACTGCTCCCTCAGATTTTCAAGGGTCATCAGCGGTGCTTCATACATCACGTGAAACATGATGCTTTTAACAATTCACATACTTTTCTCCAGATTACCTGATTCTATGGACATATTTATGTATACAAAGAAAAGAGAACTAACTGGATGGCAACGATAACGAAAATAAAAGTGATATTAGAATATTTTTAAGCGTGCAAAAATCTAACACATTGCCATTCAATAGCACCGGGCAGAAGACTACTGATGATCCCTACGGGGAACACGGTATAAATCTCTAAAAGTAGAAATCTAAAAACCAGTTGAAACTGTCACGTTTCGACTTATCCGTATGGATTATACCTACTCTTTGGAGAGGTTGGTAAAACCAAGCTTGGTGACCGGCTCCAACAATGTGAATTCAATGGAGGAAATCAATATATGAATGTCACCAGCAAAGAGAATTCAACTCAAAATATTCAAAGCATGAGAGAAAAATTGAACTTAATGACAGAGGCAAATGCCTTTATACAGAATTCAATTTACTACGATCTCTCAGAGGTTATTATTATTGATTATTATTAATATAATTATTATTTATATTATTATTATTATGATTTAGACCCTAAATTTTAGTGCAATCAAGAAAATTCAAAAAATGAATAAATACAAAATATCATACAGGCGTTAATATTGCATCAAAGGGACATGAACCAAAAAAAGCCATTTTTATTTTAAACCTATCTAAACCCAGCACTAGTAAGATTAATAAAATAGTCGGTAGAAATATGATATTGTCGGAAGAATCAAAATAATTTAATGTATTAGGTTGTTCGATAAGTTCCCACCGTTTTTTTAAATTCAAAATTGCGCATTGAAAATAAAATGTTTCGGTATAATGTTTGTGTTATTCGAAAGATAATTTTTTCTTCTACAAGATTGTTTATTTGGTTTTTTCAAAATACCTTAAATTTACTTAAATTTTGTACATAAATTTGGTTTTTATTTAGAGAATTTAAACAAAAGTAAACAAAAACGAGCATTTCCGACTCTATCTTCTGTTTGCGTTTAATCGAGGTGCTACAGCCACAGAAGCTGCCCGAGAGGTTTGTGCTGTATATGGAAAAGGTGCCATAGCTGAAAGGACCGCTCGTGATTGGTTTGCCAAGTTCAAAAGTGGCAATTTCGACCTCAGAGACGGACCTCGTTCCGGACGACCTGTTGTGTCCCGAAGATTAGTTTTACCCTTTTTTACACTTTACAAATCTTCTGCATGGCGTCCATTATCGGTTTTCCCTAATGAAATAGATGTCAGATAAATCATAGACAATTAGTAGGGCATCGCAGTCCCAACACAATTATCATTTTTCATTCATTGCAATCCCCGAGGGAGCATATTCCTATTTGCTTTAATAACTTTTGGGCGAAACTTCGTTATTCAAATTAACCAGAATAAATTAAAAATGTAATTGACACAAACTCATTTATTGAAACAAAGGACACAACAACGTTTTAATTTCAGTACTGTCTCTTATTTGTTAAACGCCTCCGCGAATAGGCGTGCTCGTCAGCGCCCCGATTCTCCAGAATGTCCCGAATATCCGGTTGTAGACTCTTCGGGACCACCAGGTGAACTGGTGCGTCGCTTTCCAGTAGTGCCGGATCCCGATGATCGTGGGCCA
Source organism: Schmidtea mediterranea (assembly GCA_022537955.1). Lineage (NCBI taxonomy): Eukaryota > Metazoa > Platyhelminthes > Tricladida > Dugesiidae > Schmidtea > Schmidtea mediterranea. Next base: position 327,817,097 of record CM039679.1, read on the forward strand.
CTCTATAAGTGGGCAGATGCCCGTCCGAGCTGGGGATACGCCCGCTGGCGATATCCCGATTTATCCTGGCAAGGTGCTCCCTTTGTAGGTTCGCTAAATACCTATAGCGCCACTCCAATTGTTCCAGACGGTGGAGTTCGCCTTCCGCCTTTTGCTTGATTTCTCTTGCTGGGTTTCTAACCGGCTCCCTTTTGATGAGGATGCTGGGGAACTCGATATCTAATTCTTGTCCATTGGCGTTCCTGTTTGGTCATTCGGGGGTACCATAGGTTGATATGGTATAGCCCCGATCCCATAACGCTTGCCGATATCTCCCGGCAAATCTAGTTGGCACTGTTAGAGTAGTGCGGTCCGAGTTCTCCCAGCTACTACTATGGATACCTGTTAATAGTAAAAATAATGGGTTATCGTAACATCGTTTCATTCGTCTCATTGGTAATAGAATCAGCCTGATTTCAATTCAGTAGTTGGGTTGTTAGTAAGTTTAGACCATGCCCGGTGGATTTTGATCCCTCTCTCGTCGATTTGCCTTTCTTCCTCCACTCACTCCGATTCAATTTGCTCATAGTTTCGAGCGTTTTCATGACAGGAGATTTACTTATTTTTGTTTAGTGGATTTAGTGAGTTGGGCTTAATAGCTACTCGAGTTTAATTATTTCATAAAAGTTTCATTAACTTAGCTTGTCTAACTCTGGGGAAGGTAGACGTACGTTATACTTACTAGCTTTCTCCGATATATTCACCTAAAACCTAAATTTTTATAAGATAGACATAAACTAATTTTCACTCGAGAAATAAAAGGGGTAATAAATTTTTAGCGAATTCAAGTCAAATTGATAAATAAAAACAAAAAAAGGAAAATATATATATAGATTAGTTACAAAAATTATCTAATTAATTATAATTAACTACGAGGTTTGTTTAACTGAAACCGATCATTTCTAGGGTAACCAAAACAAATATTTAAAGTAATTTAAATATCATAATTATAAAAATGCAAAGATAAATAATTCAAATGATCTAAATATCATAATTATAAAAATGCAAAGATAACGGCAAATAAATTTAGATAGTAAAATTGAAAGGAAAACATTTACTAATTGCCAAAAATTTCGGATTATCTACGTGGGGAAATCGATGGTGAACTGACTAACCGCGTTTAACTACAACGGAAAACTCTCCGGGTACTGCTAACTCAATGCTTTCCATATTTTCTTTCTAGTTTAGGTGAAGATGAATAGTAGGATCAGACGAAAAATCGAACAAGTCAATCAGATGAGGATATTATGGCTAAAAGAGGAATATTTACTACGGAGCCGGTAGAATAGTTGTTCATAAATTCACATGGAAATTGTCTGATCCCAATTTAGGGTAGTTACTGTTTACAGAATCAAAATTCGTTGCTGGGCAATTATTGAAATGAATGAGCATAATGATAAATTTATATTTCTTTACTACACATCAAAAGGTGGCCAGAGTGGCCGTACCTGTAGAGTGGTTTTCAGTTCGAGCATTTCTTTGGTCGCGCATTGAAGTGGTCTTGACTTGGTATCTCGGTAATCTTGTATCTCGGAGATTTTTTGGCCAGAAACTCCGGTCGGCTGCATTCCATTAGTTTCCTCAGCATCAGTTCCACACATGGAAGTTGTTGACATTGAAAAATTCGGCATGGTAATTTTGGATCAATATGGATCTGATTTTCAATATATACCTCGTCGCCATGTGTGTTGCCACGTGGCCACATAGTGATTTGGGTGGCCGCTGATGATTGGTGGATTTTTTCATTTTATTTCTTTTATCGATCAGAGAGAAAATTTTCCAGTATATTTCGTATACACACCGACTACTACTCGGGTTTTCTATCCGACCACTTGATCTATTTTATCGGATTTCTGAAGTTGGCAATATATTTTCTCTTGGCTCGATATTTTCCGGTAAAATTTCTGTTTTAGCTAGATTAATAATTGATTCAAATTTTTAGACTTTAATGAACCGTTTTCGCCATTTGCTCAAAATAAACTTATTCAAGGGGAGTATTTGCAAATCACCATCTGGAAACAGGGATTGGGTGATATGAATGGTAACTATAATTTATACTTTTCCACTTTAAAGATTTTTAGGATATTGAATGACCGCTTATCGCCTATACTCGTGGTTTCCTCCGTCTATTAGCAGCTATAGTCGTGATCCGTCCTGAATGCATTGCGAACCACCACATGAACACCTTATTTACAACCTGCTATTATCTCGGGTTTTAGTGTATTAATTTGATCGTCTGTCGTCGTTGGTTTTGTTTCTTTTCGTTTAATTTTAAATAGTTGGCGATTTAACCAGTGCAAAATTTTTTAGCAAACTTATAAGAGGAAGATTTTAACTTTTACTGTTACCGTTTTTGAAAGCAAAGACAAGCTGAACTAGACACGGAACCAAAGGTACAAGAGAGGGAAAAAGAAAAAGGGGGGGAAATGAACGGAAACCAAAAAATGGAGAGATTCCTGAGAAGAAACTAGAGCGCTGACGTGATTATGTAAAGAGCGAGATGAAGGAGTGCTTGTACGAAAACAAACAAAGATGATCGCGGACATTGCTATGAGAAGATGATAAAACTTGAAGTAGTCTGACCAACAAGAGGTCGGACTAGTCCCGTAACAAGGACACACTGTCTCTTCGGAGCAGTTTTTATTAAATAAAATTTCTTTAATCAGATTTTCTTATGCCCAAGTGCTTATGGAATATTTAAAAAATAATGATAGAACCACCTAAGGACGCAGCTGACTCCATTTGAACATCATTCTATTTATAATACTTTTAGGTTTATAGACCTATTAACTGATGGGGCAAGAATTGATTCAATGAGGCACCCATGTGCCATCGCACTCACCAACGACATCCTAACGGATGCCATGTATCGACTCGCATTGGCCGACCTCGATACGTTAGCCGCGATACTACAAGGAACAGCCCTGTTAAAGAACCCCCAGCATGCAGCTCGATGTTGGTATCGCGTCCGACGAACTGCCCGCTGGCCCAATTCGACAAGTTTTTGAAATAAAACATTGATGATGAACCAGACAATTGGATAATGCTCAAGCAATCAGCATGTTAAGGATACTGACCATTAACCTGGTCAAATCCTTCAAACACGACAAGGAGCTAAAATTTGGTAATAACTTCATAAATTCTTCCCTCATAGAGCGGAAGACTAACTACCTGAACAGGAATTATGCGTATACCCGAAAAAATCAACGCTGCCCAACTGACGATGATGAACTCCGGTCTCCCAGCACACAATATGCTAAGGAAAGTGGTAATTTATACTTTGATGATAATAGATATAATGATAAGTATAAAAAAGGGAATTCGAGCCCCCTTATGAAAAATAATAATGTTTTGCCTCTCAATAATTATAATATTTATAAAAAGAGAAATGAATATGAAATTAATTTCCCAGCCATTAAGGAAAATGCAAATCAAAGCAAACATGTTCAAAATAAAAGGTCTCAGACCTCGCGAAAAATGGGCTTTAATATCTCTGGAAGTTTTAATAATAAAATAATAACAAAACCCCAAAATAATAGAAACACCGAAAACGGCTTTATTAATACTAAAAAAGGAGAAATTAGAACCCCTGCTCTACTAAGAGATAAACCTACTCGCCCTCAACCGGAACACCATACACCTAGAGCTAGCAACCACATTAATACTGCCGACAAACTGTCTAATATTGAGGATTCTCGAAATATTAACGATAAATTTGATAATAATAATTTTATTAAAAATTCTAAATTTTATAAATATAAAAAGTTATTTAAAGATTTTGAAATTAATTTTAAGGAATTACTTAATAAATTAAAAAAAAATTTAGATAGTTTCTTTTACAAAGCTAATAATGTTGCAGAAATATGCTCAAAAAATTTTCAAATGTTTCAATATTTCAATGTCAAATGCACAGTACCTAAATGCAAACATGGCAACATAGGTCCCTTGATGCCTACTAAACAACTCGACCACCTCCAAAACGAACACAATAAAACAATAAGGAAAAATGATACCTTCATTTGCCTATTATGCGAGAGAAACAAATTAAAACCTTTTCTCATCGCACTAACACAAATTGAAACATGGTGGGTTACAGGGTTTCGCTAATTGTTTGAATCTACCTATTGTTACCCCGGTAACGCCATATAAATATTTTCTAGCTACCACTCGGCACCCGTTGCTAAGCAACGTTGGAAATGTGTTCGAGTGGGTGGATTGTCCGCAAAACGTGAGCGCTATTACTAATGCTGTAATTGCTCGGACAACCCTCTGGTCCAACGAGCTGTCAATGGAAGACCTATGCTCGCTTTGTAATTTCCCCTGTGTGAGAAGTTTCGAGATCAGACTCATGTTGATGGGTATTAGCTACGGTATTGGTATGCCTAGAGATGGGACGACGTTTATCTGACGACGCATGAATACTCGTAGAATTGCTGTAGGGTTTTTAATATCCTTCGCATTTTAAAATATCACTTTTAAATAATTTGAACAATATTGATAATTTAATTAAATTCACGAACAAAACAAAATAAATTAATTCAGTTTATTTGCCAGGAGTCACAACAGGCGTTGGGTTGTTTGTTGAGTCTCGATACGCCAATTGTGATGGGGCGAAGACAAGAGCGTAGGTCACCGCCTCTCCCTCCCGACTGGCGGACAAGGCAACTTCCAACTCCCTTATTTGCGTCCGGAGGTTCTGATTTAATTGTCGTTCATCGGCCCAACCTTTTTGAGCGGCAGTGAGTCGGTGATGGAGGGGTTTAAGCCTCGCTGGATCCACCCAGGTGGACTTTACTTGTTGGATCTCCTTCGTGAGCTGTATTATCTGCTCGTATAGGGCTTTGTTAGATTGTTGGGCACGAGACAATTCCTTCTGTAAGAGTTGGATAGACTCCATTTCTGATAATATAAATAATTAAAAAACTTGATATTGCAGAAGGACCATATTTGTACGAGTTATTTTTAAACAAACAAAGAGATTATTACAATTCAATAAAAATAGAACGGTTATTAAGAGGCCACTCAATTTATTTATCAACAAAACAAAACATTCATTACAATTTAAGTCCTAGGATAGTTTATGATGAGGAGGTGGATTAGGGAAAACCCTCTTCCACCCATTCTTCCGGCGAATAACCCGAGATGGTCATTATCGGCCGTCTTACGTCACGAATCCGGGTCGTTGCTGGTCGGGAGGCTCGTGCGGCGGTACCTTGCTGAGGGTGCTGGTAGTTGCCGGCGATCCGACCCGCCAGTAGGTCCTCCTCGACATTCGCCAAGTACTGGCGTGCCCGGACCACTTGTACGTCCACCTGTCGTTGGTAGGCCTCCAGTTGCTTGAGGAGATGCAGGGCTTGCATATGGATTTCCTCAGTCGGCCTCCACTCTTCGGCCAGCCATTGATTGCGATCATCTTCAGTTGTGACAGTCAATTGAAGTCTCGGCGGGGGAAACTTTGGGCATTTCTCCTGCCGAAAACGTCCCCACGCCCATCTCCACCTATCTTCAATGTGAGTTGGAATGTAACTCCTCGAACTAGGTTTTTCTGAATGCAAAAGTCATTAGCAATGCTGTTTATATTAAATGAAAAATAAATAGATAAATAAATACGAAGTTCGAATTTAATCCTCTGTGAAACCGTACTAGGGACTTAGTTTATCCACGTCTTTTATCAAATCAAGGGGAAAATCTTACGGTTCCGTGAATAACGTTGCTCTAATAGTTAATCAAAGTTATTCAATTCGTCTGCATAAAATAAGTGGGTCGACTAGAAAACAAAATTTTTCGCCTTCCCGAGATTCTCAATTGGTGAATTAGATTTTCGAAAAAATTAATATAACATTCCCGCAATTCGAACTAAGAAAATATGCAAAAAAAATAGATTTATTTACCAAATTCTACCCTCAGATTACCTCGGGTAAATTATTTAAAAAAAAATTATTACAAGGCATGTTTATAACATATGATTGAATTGCCGTTGAAAAGGCTTTTCTCAGATCCAAAATCAAAAGGTACAATTAATTCACTAAAGTCCATAAAGTATCTATAATCCAAAAGAAAATATGAAGTCATAACGTTACGCAATTATAAAATTTTATTTACGTCGAAAAAAAACTAGTATCCTATTAGTTATTTAAGAATTAAAAAATCATTAAAAAAAAATCTACCTATTCGATTTGAATTAATTTCCAACAACTCGGTGGGGTTGAACGGTCGGTTCGCCGGCGCTCCTTTGGTAGTGTTGATCTGGTTTGCCATTAACTTTAGAAAGAAACGAAAATGATACTATCGACGTATATGTCTGTTTATAATACCAATATGCCCGTGTGCTTGATTATATTTCCTGTTCTTTGTGCATGTGGTGATACCTGATTGGTGTATAACATCCGTTGTTTATGTAATATTTTGGACTGTTAATACAGCATGCGAGGTAAGAGTGAAAATCTCCTTCAATTTATTTATCGATTTTTTAGATGATTCGATGGCATTTTGGAGTTTCGGGTTCGATATATTATCTGGTAAGTTTGTGTAATTAATCTCTACCATAATGAGTTTTCTTTAGCTGATGTTGAATGAAATTTAGAGTACAATGTGAATGAGTTCGGAAACCTATTCGCCCTGACGTTTCTCAGGAGATCCTTACTTACTCCGCGTTTTGGATTGCCCTTGCCTCCTACTGTTGGTCATACACTTAATTTATCGGGCGATTTATTGGTTTCTAAATTTTTACTGATCGTCTAGTAAGTTAGGTCACCATTTGTAATTAATTAATTTCGGTATAATTTTTATGGATTGTTGGGGTTTCCTCGTAATATTTTTATAGCAGGCAAAATTAAGTCGAGTTTGTTAGCGAGTTTCGTGGTTTACTCAGTGGAGGCTTTATTCCGATTTTATTTTCTGATTTTGGGAGTGTTATCAATTATCCGTTATAAAAATGGAATTTGGGTATGGCTGGAGCTCTGGTCTAGCCAAACCTTCAACAAAATCGAGTCGCTACACTCATCATCTGGAGCCTTGACCTGTGGTCATAAGTCTATCATATCGGTGCGATTTTAATGGAGTCTTGTTGATTTCAGATATCTTATGCCTATTTGTAGTGAAGCTGATTTGGTAAGTGGGTGTTCTTCATTTTTTAATAAAATAAAATCTTTAAAAGGTCTTCAATTTTATCTTTAAACTTTTAAAGGGTAATATTTAATTTACTTTATCTTTAACTTTTCTTAAACTCTGTAAACGCGTCATGATGTTTATAACAGCTGCAGTATCTTGTTACTTACTGCAATAATTTTGATCGACTCTTAACGGGATGATAAAAGTTTACGATAATTATTTTATGATTTTAAACACAAGACAATTGTTAGGGTGGTATACTCGTAAATAATCGCTCAGTATTCAAGATTAGTCATATCAATCGTTTCAACGACTTACGGTAATGGTTTGAAACTATAGTTGATTTTAATTAGCAACGATTTCGTTCTTTAACCCCGTCACCTTTCCCGTGGTTGATCTTAGGTGCATTGTGTTCATATTATAGTTAATGAGTGCCCACTGGACTACTCGGTGTGGTGATTTTGAGCCGTGTGTTAAATAATTTAGGTCGAATTTAAAGAAATCAATGAACAAGGAAGTACCCAAAAGACCCCTTCCTTATTTCTCCTTTCTTCTATACGGGATAATATTGACGTTCCAATCCCTGCGTTCCGCACGCCGGGTCTTCACGGGCACAGATCATCGGCGATATTCCACGCACTTACACAAATCTGAATAGTATGTTGATTTTACTAACTTGTAATGTGTCTTGGCTGTGGGCCGGAAACATTTCGACAAATAAAATAATTAATTTATGAAAAACAAACTGAGTTTATGTATTATAAATATTTATTAATATATTAAAAAGCAACATAACAAATTACTTGCCAAATCATCATACCAATAAAAATACATCTCTCCCCACGCCGACATCCAAGCAGAGCTCTACCGAGGTTGCGAGGATGGGACGTGGAGAGAGAGTTTCCAAATAAAACTTTCGCTCACCTAAAATAGATTCAAAATAGTTTTTAAAAATAGCTAAAAATTTTGTTTCAAAATTGGTTAAATTTTATGTGAAAATGCATCGGTATATATACCTATTTTCTGTCCCTAACCTCGCGTGTTCTTTTTGATTTAGTAAAACAAAATTCGACCTTGATATTTTCTAGTGTATTCTAATCTTTATTTTTCTTATTTTCTAATTTATTTTGATAATTTTTTATTTGAAATTTTTTATTGAATTATTTCTAATTCAAATTCTTTGATTTAAATTTCATGAAATTTTCATTTTTGTTCAATTATCAAATTTTGGTCGAATTTGTTGGGTTTTCGTGTTATGTTTGTATTTGTATCGTGCGGATCTTGTTGCGTTTTGTTATTATTTTAATTTATTTTTATGTTTATTATTTTATATGTAATTGCTTTTCTCTCATATTTTGTTAGGTTTAATTGATGTTTACATAGGTTTGAATTTAAAACTGCATGTTATATTTGCATGTGTGTTACCGATCCATTTAAACATTTTTCAAGGCGGTTTATGTTCTGGCCCAACAAACACATCTCAATGAGAAACACCCCGAAAAACCAATCCGAGGCACTAGGGAAGAGTACAATGAATAAAAACGCATCTCTGCTTTGCGCATACATAGCAAAAAAAAATCCATGCAAGATTCACCTAACAGTTAACACACCCATCTCTGAGATCCACAAACACATCTTAGCGAAACACAAAAACAAAACCTTCAATAACACAAATAATGCCAAATGTCACTGTGGCATAACAACCAATCTTACTAATATCTTAACCAATCACACCACACATTCACCAACCTCGACAGTGACTACTATAGAAAATGAACCTGCAACACATATTCCTGTGACCACTTCTGACATCGGGTCAGATTGACTATCTCAGCACCAAATGTCTGTCTTTATGCTGACTTATGCCACAACACCCACAACTATATTTATTGACAGTTTTATCGGCACTGCACACACCAACCGGAACTTCACCACCTTTTTTGCTGCCTTCCCTTCCACCGATACCCTACATGGAATGACATAATCTGGCCCCTCTATCTTGATAAAAACCACTGGGCACTCTTTTATATAAATAAAACCCAAAGTTCTGCCGCAATAATTGACCCTACCTGTAAAAACAGCTTACTTAAACATAAGACACTTGCCACATCCATACTCAAAACCTTAACCCACCTCTAAAATATAATCAAGGAAAACTCAGTCACATTAAATGAAATTCCATACCCTAAATGTGAACTGATTATTCAATCTGGCCTTTATATATGCCACTTCGCCAGATGCATTGCCACAAACTCCTCCATTACACAGCCAATTCTACCAAAACTGAGAGACCAACTTGACCAATTAATAATCAGAATAATTAACAACAAAAAAAATCCCAACGACTTCAATAAATATAAAATATTCATAAAAGACATAATTTTACAATTAAACACAAATCACATGGTACCTGACATTGGCCTAGCCGAAATTCAAGTAATTATTATTGTTTATACAAAAATTGTTATTTAAATTGTATTTATTAATTTAGATAATGATATTGAGGATGAGGTTGAAGAGGATGGACAAAAATGTGATCAATCAAAGTAATAATTATTTTTTTATTAAATTATTTTTAAATAAAATGTTTAGTTCTTAATGTATTAAATGAAATGAGGGAAGAAATTTGAGGTATAAAAAGAGAAATTTCCAGCTGTCTGATTGAACGGAGTGTTGTGATGGTTACTGATGATCCCCACGTGGAACACAGTATAACCAACTAACAGTAGAAACATAAAACAGCTGAAACCGCCAAGTTTCTGCTTATCCGTGTGGATTATGCCTACTCTTAGGAGAGGCTGGTAAAACCAAGCTTCGGCACGTCGTGTCAAAGCCGTTTAAAAATGTTTATTAAAAATGTTGGTATAGTTCTTGAATTTTTAATTAATTTTTTAAAGCTTCAAAAAATATATTGAATTAAAACCTCACCAAGACCATTCCTTACCTCACAACAATTAAAATTGTTATACAAATTACAAGAAAAAAAATAAATGGAATTTTGAAAAGGTGTATTGATTGGTCAGGATCCCAAAAACAAATTAATTAATTATTTAAATTATTTTCATTCGAGCGAGTTAAACAAGAATGCCTCCAATTTATAACTCTTGTCTACCTTAAGTTACTCTTTGGGTTTCGATTTTGGCCTTCTGTATGTGTTGATAAATAATATAAATAATTTGGCTATTAAATTAGACCGAAATCAGTTCTATCAATATAAATATATTAATAGGGCAATTCAATTGATACAAAATAGCATTAGAAACTGTGTCAAGCAGTCGGTTTAGTCAGTTGCCTGTGCTAGGACAATATTCAGTTGGCAGTGCTGAAGCCGGAACTGAGAACCGCTTGGAATGAATTACACGAGCAGCAAAATTGTTTTAATTTTTGTTAATATGCTGACTGTTACGGCGCAATGCAGAAAATGAGTATTAATGAGACTCAGCAATCACAGCTGGAAACATTACTCGGCCGATAAAGCAACGGTGAGCATTTGAAAATGATAATAAAATTTCAACATTTAACTATCTTAAAGGGCTTAAATAATTAAACCGTCACCGAGTGTTCCTGAAAACAATCTACCTTCGACTACTCTGGAAAGCAGAAAATTACCATTACCGATACACCGATGCGAAAACCGCGGATGAGAATTCGAGTCAAAAGGAAAAGGTCAAGAAGGAAAGGTCATGTCAATGAGTTTATGGAGGAAAAGGAAAACGCCGCACCATCTAAGAAACTAAGGTCACATACAGAATCATTGAGGGGACTATCGATAGCGGTATGATTATTATTATTTATGTAGAACTTTAAAATGTAGAACTTTAAAATGATTAGAACCTGGAAATGTGCCACGACCAGCTTGGATGCAACAAATTATGAACAATGTTAGCGAAAGCACCTTTAAAGTCATAACAAAGATTCCGTCCAATTCCGCCAGGACAAGATGATTTAAAGGCCATTTATTTTAAGAAGGCCATACTATTGCAAAATGCTATTGCAGACCAACAAAGAGGAGGAATGGTTAACATCTACACATTCATAATTTGGAATCATGGGTACAACGAGTGAGGAGAACGTAAATTCAAACAAACAAACAGATGAAACTAGGTAATAATTTTTATAAATCATGTCTTATAGAGAAGAAAACAAATTATCTCGATAAGAATTATTCGGTTACCCCAGCTACGCATGACCGTTGGCGCAACTCAAATCCACATGACAAGGCTCTGATACCGGAAGATAACCCATGGATAACAGCCAAGTACAATCGCCCCGGTCAACTCTGCCCCTCTGCTGATGACTACGAAAAATGCAGAAAGTCACACACTTAAATAGCTAAATATAAATAATGACTACCCTACGTTTCCACACAAACCGCTACTCAGCCCTAAGTAACAACCAACTCCCATACGTCTTACACAACCCAACGTAAATCATTCAACCTATTTAACTAACCAAATCATCAAGCCTTTCCAATTTACACCCAACACAAAAACACCACCAACGCTAAACCAATAACCAATAAAATTATGACCGAAACAATGATCAACGCACAAATGACATTCGAACAGCACTGGGCAGAAATGATCTGCTCGGATGTTGAAAATATGAGAAATTTTCTAATAATTTCAGATAACTCGACTAGCAGAGCAATTCAGAGTAGTTGGAACCGATTAAGGACGAAGCTGCTCAGCCCCAGATCTGTGACCGCGGCGTATATAGGAGGAGTGGTCAAAGGGGAGCGAAAAGCTGACTCAATGGAACAGCGCTCTCTCTGGCTACTGCAAAGAATTGAGGATAGTGCTACCGAGGCACTATTCAAGTAGGATTTAATTTACTTCATTAGATTTTTTGGAAAAACAACAAGCGGAGAACTGCCCAGCCCAAATAAATCAAAATACATCCATATCACATATAACAAAAGAGACAAACATCAATAACCAAATAAACACTCTAAACTCAAAAAGAATCAGAAATAAATCAAAAACACCTAAATTTAACATATTTTTTTTTGGTACTATGGTATATAAGCAACTAGATAAGGAGATAGTAATTGTATCTAAGCATTTTCTGGGACTCTATAGACTGGCAAAACACCCTCGGGTGTATTGTCTTAATTAGCCTACTGAGACTAGTTAGTAAAATGATACGATCTATGGTACCGAGTAAGATAACCGCTTTGCGAAGGATGACTCCTAACGACCGATCGGCAAAGCTTACCGGTACCAGTGACGGTTAAGCCATTTTTGCGAGGGTGGTCACCTAAAGACCGACTATGGACTAACTTCTCAGGAAGCACAGAATATGAGTGCAACTTGAGGAGGAGGGATTGAGTGTTAATTCATGTTGTACAGATCTGATGGAATTGACGGGATTTACAGCCTCGGCTGTGATTTCTTTGAGGCCTATAACGGATGTAAGGAATATATTGACTTTATGGTTTTACGTATTCCCGATTCCAACCAGGTCATATGGAGGCTGCCCCTGATAAGGCAGATTTGACCCAATTCTTCATATGAGAGGCTTATTCCAGCCTTCCCGTAGTACCGTGAGGTTTCCCGCCTCGAACGGAACAATTTCGCTGGGTAAAAAAAGTACAACGGGCTATATAGCGATATTTAACAAGAAAAATAGATTCTTTATCCCAACAGATGGTACTACCGCCTCAGTTCTATCAACCAGAAATACCTGATTCCATTACCCCAAGCCACACACTACTAACCAATGATGATGATAACTCTAACTTGGACCATGACCTCTTGAATGACTCCTCTAATTCAAACAGCAATAGCTTTATCATTCAGATTGAAGTTCCATCCCTTCTTAATGACACCATATTAATCTCAAATGAAGTTGACCTTGACAAATCCAACACATTTTCGACAAAATTCTTCTCTTCAGACAACACCCAGACTGACATCTTTAATGAACACATAGAACAAAAAAAAATTAGCAAAACTATAAACAAGGAAATAAATTGTAATCTTTTTTCTCGTTTTTATTCTTAAATAAGTATGATGAATTATGTTTTTTATTATTTGAATTTAAATTAGTTTTAACATTTTCTGGAGGTTTAATAATAGTTTTAGGACACTGTAACAAATTTGAATCATTTTCTTGATTAATTAACAATTTATCGTAAGGTTTTGAAATTTCTTTACCTTTAAACCTGTCCTGGAGCGGATATTTTATTTCACTGGTTTAAAATAAATTTAATTTATAATTATTTATAGGTTCTTTAGAAAAAACAGATTTAAAATCTGTGTTAGCATTACCATTTAAATGATTGATAATAAAATCAAGTTTATCATTAAAGTTACTACAATTTTCTTTCAGCATTAGAATCCTTGGAGATAATTTCTTGCTGAGCACCGCAATTATGGTTTTTCAAATAGGATTTTACATTGAATTCGAGTGAGCAAAGAAATTGCTCAAATAATTCGACAAAAGTAAAATTCGCCATTGTTTAAAGTTCAAAATGCTGTGGACACCACTGTAGTGCTTCTTTCAGCACCAAAATTGGTCTTGGTGTACATGTATCAAAAAGCTATTTTGGAAATGTTTATTTTTAAGGGCATTGTAATTTTTATTATGTTTTTTTAAAATAGCAAAATTATTTTATTAGTTTTATTAATTTTTTTTTTAAATTTATTTTAAAATAATATTCATTGTTAATAATTAATAAGCTAATCATCCGTTGTTAAAATTTAATTAAATAGTAATTAAGTTTAAATTTTTGATAGTTGAGGTAAACTAATTACTAAACTATGTTATTATTATGTAATTTATTTAGAGAATCATGGAACTACATTTGCAGACTACTGAACATCGAGGAACCACAGGAGTTGGGGAAAAGATACCGGAAATTCAGACTAAGAGATCTGACTCAACTTAGAAAAATACACGAAACCAAAATTGGCTAAAATCAATAAAGAATTGATTGTTATCTAAATAAATTTTGTATTACTATTTTATCTTTATTCTATCAATGTGTTTATTTCCGAATGTGTGATGATTTTGCTTGCATGTTGATTGATATAGGTATGTGGGTACAATTTGTTGTGTGTAGGTATGTTGATGTTAGAAAAACTCCGGTGTAAATGACTATAATCCCAGCTATATTCATTATTTTCATAAAGCTCACCGTCTTATATCGATATTCAACCGAATAAATTTCTTGAAATCCGTTTAAAAAAAAATTCATCTCTTGAATAATCAGTTTCCATGAAATAATAATATATATTTTCAGCCATATTCAATATTTTTCATAAAAATACCCATTTACATAATATTTACCATTTAAATAACAATAATTAATCAACTCACCCCCTTAAATGATAACAAACTTGTTATTAATCGACTATTTTCACTAAAATAAATTCCACTCTTGACCAATCTTTTCCCATCAAATAACACTTTCCCCTACTTTACCATATTCATTTTTTTATAAAAATCGCCTATTAAATAACGATACTTAACCGACTCAACCCCTTAAAAATATCAACAAATCTGTTCTTAATCGATTATTTCCCCTTAAAAGATCATAAATTCTCTTCTTAGACAATTGTTTCCCCTAGAAAAAAATTTACTCTCAACCAATCATTTCTCCTTAAATGACAATATTCCAAACTATATTCAATATTTTTCATAAAAATCACCGACTTATATCGATATTCAACCGAATAGATTTCTTGAAATCCCCTTAAAATAAAATTCCTCTATTGACCAATCAAATCCCCTTAAAAATACTTTAAATACGCCTCTCAACCAATCATTTCTCTTTAAATGACAATATTTCCACTCTCTCAAAAGATTTACACACATATTGATATCCATCTGAACAAATCCCCTAAAAATATTATAAATTCCTCCTCTATATTCTCTATTTAGAAAATATTTACCCTTTGAACTCAGATATTCAACCAACTCAACATCCTTGTTTTTAATCGATTATTATCTTAAAATATCATAAAATTTCCTCTTAACCAATCAATTCCCTTGAAATGACATTTTCCCCCACTGCACTAACAATATAAAAAAACCTTTGTAAAAACCTACAAGGTAAAATTTATTAAGAAATCTATAATTAACCGAATAAGATCCTTAAAAATCCGTCATTCGGATAATATTTACTATATGTATTCAACCAATCAGATTCCCTTAAAATTATCACAAAAATCTGAATTTTACCAATAAAAATAATTTTTCTTTAAAGCATTACAAATTGCTATCGATACCCAACATTTTCCATCGAACATCACAATTTATTCTTACAACAAATTGTACCAAAATAAAAAATTCGTCAGAAATGAGTAAAATTAAATAAAATCTATGTTTCCCACATAAATTAAATTTCACTAAATTATTGTAAAATCATAAAATGATAGTAATCATCGATCCCTTTTTATACTGTAAAATCAATAAAAATTTTAGGTTTTTTAAAAATTAACTGGTTTAATCAACTATTTAAATAGAACATAAAATTATATTTAAAATATCCTTTACTTTTCAAAATCTATCAATCAAATTTGATTCTAATTGGCAAATAATTATCTTAAATTGATGTTTCATAAACATATCTTAAATTTAACTTTTATTTAAAATAATCCTAAAATCAAGTCAAATATAATAAATTATCAAGAAATTAAGTGTTTGTAAAATATATTAATATAGATTTACCTTCATTTCTTCAATAATGTCTACGAAAAACATAATCAAACTCTAAATCCATTAAAATTCAAAAGAAAACCATAAAATTCCCAAAGATGATTAAAATTTACAAAAATAAATACTAGATATTATTAAAATTATCATAAAATTCCCCTAAAAGCTCTAATTGATTTACATAGACTAAAATTAATATATTTTTGTCGAGTGCAACCTAATCTATTGAAGGATGTAATTTTAAAAAAAATTGGAATTTTAATTAGTAGAGATTATATTCTATAAAGAAAATTTTCAGTGATGAAGTAATATTGGTGACAACTTATGATTTTACGCGTGATTTAAACCATTTTAAACATGACCGTTGGAAAGACTTCACAAGATTTCCCCACTCACTCCCTTTTATAATTTAATCCTAAGGCTGAAATATGTCGATGTTATAGGTTATGAGTAGTGTTTGCAATGCCAGGATCCCGTACAATTTCCCCATCTCAAAATGCCTGGATTTCGGAATTATAGTAATTTTGGTATGATTTATTGCAATGAGATATATGCATATCAATATATGTAGTATTTATTATCTAATTCATTCCCTAATTGTTGTTGGTACAACTATTTTGATTATTATTAATTTGGTTTAGATTTAATAATAGTGATATCAGAATTCTTTCTAACAATAAGCAATATTTTAAAAAATAATCAACAAAAGATCATTCGTTTGAAAAGCTATTGTAAAATACTCTATGCTGGAAAGATTTCATGTTAAAAAATTGTATAAAAAGGCACTGGTTGACTTCCGCATTGATGATTCGGTGAAATGGACGAATATAAAATTGTTTAGGATTTAGTTAATGTTTTAAATTAACGGTTGATGCGATTTGTCAACGCGATTTAATAACCGCAGATATTGCATTAGAAAACAAAGCTGCAACAAAATTCAAAATGATTCAATGAAAATGACTGAAGCTTTGGTACATCAACAAAAAACTTGCAAAACAAATTTTTCCTTCGCGGTTATGCAAAATAATTCAAATTAAAAAGCAAACAAGATTTCAATTTGCATCAAGATAGACAAGTTGCTTCTATTATTTATTGAACAAATGTCATAGCTCATTAGTCACAGATGCAAACTTACATCGTGACCCTTCACTCAGCCATTTTGTTTTAGCATAATTAGAGAAAAAGTTTGCAAAAACAAATTTTTCAATGAAGTTATGCAAACTAAAATTCCAATTCAATGTAAAGCAACGGAAACCTCAATTTGCATCAAGATACGGACGTTGCTTCTTTTATTTAGCATTTAAACAAACAAATAAGTAAAAACTTATTTGTCACAAAATTAATGCGAAATTACAATTAGAATTTAGAATAAATTATTTAAATGAAATATTTAAACAAATTTTATTGTAAAAATAAATTTTATTTTAATTTTAGTCAATCTGAATAATTAAAAAAATTTGTGAATTAAAATTTTTATAAAAGAATTTTTGGTTAAAATTTTTTATTTTTATTGACTTAATAAATTAAACATTAAATTTTATGTTTTAAGTGGTTTATAAAATAGCTTATTAATTTATAATATTGGTGGGTTCTATATATATCTGCTTTCTGCCATCTTGTTACCCGTTGATAGACAACGTTGGTGCTTTAACAATGGGGTTGTGAGTCTACCGAAGATGAGTTTCCTTGCAGAAACTACTAGGATCCAGGCTTAACATGGGTTTAGCTAGTTGCCGTTAGCTTCTGCTCGACTTTCAATTATGGTCCCGCTATTGCCGATATTTATCTGTATTACTCACGGTTTGACAGTTAATAATTTCCTTCAATCGCTACCGCTTATACCGAAACGAAATATAATTCCTAATCACACAAAACGTTTATTATCTTTAACCGGTGAAAATCGTATAATTTTTTTTCATTTTAATTAAACAAAAATTTTAAAACGGCCTTTTAATCAATGCATGTTTTATTTTCTATTAACCTATAACAAGTGTTTTTAAGCATTTTCGGCTCATGGACCCACTCGAGAAATCCGTAAAAATTTGCGATTTTTTGATTTTTACGGATATAGGCGATAAACGTGAAAAAATTATAAAATCAACAAATTACTCAAATAGAGGGTTTCACCGAAAAATGTTTTTAAGTCTAAATGTAAAGAATGTGAACGAAAATATGCACTAAATAATAAGGAAAAAATTAATAAAAGGTATAAAAAACGATATAATGAAAATCACAAACTTAAATTAACTCATCATTTATATAGAGGTATTAGAAGTGCATTAAAACAAAACAAAGAAAGTCGAACATTAACGAAGTATTTAGGATGCTCAATAAATGATTTTTATCAATGGATTGAATTTCAATTTTATGATGGAATGACTTAGGAAAATCCAGGTGCTTATTGGCATATAGATCCCACATTACCAGTTTCTAGTTTTAATTTTGAAGATGAAGAACAAATAAAAAAATGTTTTAATTGGATAAATTTAGGACCTTTAAAAGAAAAGAAGAATTTATCAAAATCTAATAAAATAAATTTAAAAGAATATTTATTACAAGAAATTAAATTTCATTATTTTATGAATTTAATAAATGCAACACCTTCAAATTGAAGGAAACTCCTAAAGTCTTTTTCTACCACTTCATTAGAGAAATGTAATAAAGGAACTCGGGTAATGACCGATCCCAATGGTAAAAACGAAAAAGAATAGATGGACAATCCTCAGCACGTCTCCCAAGTTCGTTATAATTAGAATATGGAGGATGTTCAGAGACTAAACGTTGGTGGCGATGAAAAGTCTAATCAGCTTTAATGATTCCTTAAGATATAGTCCGACTCTATTGGAAACTTGAGAAATGTTTCGCCAGGAACTCATTTAGATATAAGACTTGATGAAAATGATAATCCTAAACCTGGAGAAGAACCAATAAATAGAGTTGATGCAGTGGCTTTAAAACATGACATAGTGTATCGTCAAGAAGATATTCGTTCTCGTCAAAAAGCAGGAATTAATTTAATTCAAGATTTAAATGATATTCAAAATCCAACATTTTCTGAAAGATATTCAAGAGCAATAGGAAAATTACCAATGAAAACAAAGATTGTATTGGGAGAACTGCCTTCGTTGAAACAGAAAATTAAATATTAGCAAATGAGTTACACAAGGAATATAGAAAACCAAAAAAATATTTAAAATAAAAGTTTTCAATAAAGATGATATTTGGCCAGCAGATTTAATTGAAACCGTAAATCCTAAAAATAATAAAAACTATAGATATATTTTAACCATTATTGATTTGTATACTCGATATGCTTGGGTTCTATCATTAAAAAATAAAACAGCAAATTCAATTAAAGAAGGATTCGAGTTTTTATTTGTAGAAACCCCAAATAGAATTCCAAACAAAAATTATATGTTGATAATGGTAAAGAGTTTCATAATAAAATATTTGAAGAATTTAGACAAGAAAATAATATTGAAATTTATTCAACTTTTAATTCACTTGATGATAGATCAAATTATGGTTCAAATAATCCTATAATTGAAAGATTTAATATGAACATTGAAAAATTGGAAGTATAAAAAATTTACAGAACAAGGAAATAGAATTTGGATAAATAAATTACCAGAATTAATTATTAAATATGATTATAAAATTCAAAGAACGATAGGAGTTTCACCAACAAAAGCAAGTGACAATCCTGATCTAATTAAAGAAATTACCCATGATAACAATTATGCTAATGAAGATTTACAAGAAAAACAAAAATTTAATATTGGCAATCGAGTTAGAATATTCAAATGGAAAAATAAATTTGAAAAAGGTTCATCACATAAATGGTCTAAAGAAATTTTTATCATTTCAAAAATTAATAATACAAAACCAATAATTTATGGAATAAGAGACTTGACTGGTGAAGAAATTCTAAATAAATTCTATCAAAATAAACTCCAAAAAACCATTTTTTAATAATTTATACAAAAATGGTTCATGGTGAAAAACAAGTTGAACATTCTGGTGGGATTCTTCCACTTGCTGCTTTATTACCTTTAATTTTTGGAGGAATTTCAGCAGCAGCTGGAGGAATAACAACTTCTGTTAAAAATTATAAAGAATTAAAGAAATTAGATGCAGAGATTGACTAGATTAAATCTGAAATAACACAACCAACAACAGATACAAAAACAGCAAGTCGAATTTATTTAGATCCATATCAAGGTCATGGAATTTGTGATTTTATAAAACCTATTAATATAAAGAGTCCTTCTAAAAATAAAAAAATTAAAACAAGTTTTGAAAAATTTAAATAAATGAAATATTCAAATAGAGGTTGATGGTGATGGAATTTTTCTTTCTCCTTATAAAAAATAAATAATTTTTCATTATTAAAAATTTTATTATTAAAAATGTCTTCTTCAAGTGGAACTTCGTTTACACCAATTTGGAATAAAAATATTATGAAATTCAATCACAATCCTATTTTACCAAATTCTTTTAGAATGTTAATAATTGGAAGTTCTGGTTCTGGGAAAACAGTTTTGTAGTTAAAACTGATTCTTACTTCTAATTTTATAGACTATGATAATTTAATAATTTTTTCTAAAACAATTGATCAACCTGAAATGCAAATAATTTTTCATTGATTAAATTCTGGTTTAACAAAACAAGATATTGTGGGATTATTTCAAAATCAAGATGTAATTCCTGATGATACATTCATTAGAGATTTATGTGAAGAAACAAAATGTGGGGAATTAAAAACTATTAATAAAATAACCATAAAAATGAGCAATAAATATCATGAAATAATTTCATGTGAAAAATTAAATCGAGCGAAAAAGAATTTAATAATTTTTGATGATTGTGTCAACATGAAAAATCAATAAACTATGGAATCTCGAGGTAGACATAATAATTGCAATGTAATTTATTTAGCTCAAAATTATTATGATTTACCATCTAGAAGTATTCGCGGTAATTCTAATGTTTCCATATTCTTTAAATTAGGAAAAAGAAATAAAGATAGTATTTTTAATGATTTGTTTGGTGATACTTTAGACAAGGGAGAATTTAATAGTTTTGAAAATCATCTATCAATTGAATATAACTATATTGCATTGAATAAAGCAAAAAATCAAGTATATGAAAAAATAATTTCTGAATTTCTGAATTTTTGAATTTTTGAATTATTTAATTATTGAATCTCAAGATTACTGAATTTTCTTGAATAAAAATGGTTAGAAATGTAAATGATTTTAATCTTGATAAATATATTCAAGATTGTAAATTATTAAATATTCAGCAAAATATTTGGAATGATAATTAATTATCTAAAAGACTTTATGATCAAAGTTTTAATTTTATGGCTACAAAAATTGAAAAACCAATAATTGATGTTTTTAAAGAAACAAAAAATGAATTAATTTTAAATCAAAATAAACCTAAAGAAGTAAACATTTTCCAAGAACCTCGAAAAGATTTTCTATGGGATGGAGACCTCTGATCGACTTCGTATAAAGATCCTAACTTGATTCCTCTTCAAAATAGAAGACTAATTCAGGATATAGAAACTAAAGATCAATCAACACAGATTAATCAAGAAATCATAAAACAAATTCATCCAATAAAATTAGAATTGAATGTAAATTATGATGTTATATAAGGTAAAGCAATCATGCCTCATGTTAGAAATATACATCTTCATGAAAAAGAAGGAAGCACATTATCTGTTGGTGGTAAAATGTTTTTATTAACCAAAGAAGGAAACAACACATATATAACATCAAATAATAATGGGAAAAATTTTTTACTAATGGATTGAAAAAAACAATTGAAGGAAATCCATTTAATTCTGATGGAATAAGTGATATTGAAACATATGAGAATATAACAAAATATATTAACTTTATTACAAAAAATGATTATTATAAAAAAATAAAATCATTTGTTCAAAAACCACCGGGATATGGGGACTTCCGGTCGACTTCGTTTGGTGAACAAGTTGAAAAAGTTAATCAAGTTAAAAAAGTTAAAGTTGAAAAAGTTAAAGAATTTGGTGATGAAGGCCTCCGCCCGACTTCGTTTGGAGAAAAATTAACTAAAGAAAAACTAATCAAATCGCAACTACCTCAGGAATCAACAGAAACAACAGGAGAGGGAATTAAAGGAGAAAACACCAAGTATTATTATTTATCTGATAATCCTTGTGAGGTATTTTATGAATTAAGAAAATATTTAGCTTCTAGAAAAGCAGGAAATAATAATTGTGAAAATCACATAAAATGCAATTTTGCCAAGATTATTATCCAAGAAATTAATTGATAAAAAACAATATCTCAAGTTTTCTAAATTATAAATTCTTAAATTTTCAAATTCTTAAATTTTTGAATAATATATAGAATGTCGATTTTCAATTTGGATAAAAATAGTAAATTTAATTATTTATTAAAAAAGAAACATTATTTAGAAGTTTTACCATCAACTTCATCTGCAGAAGCATAAATTCACCTGGAAATTTATTGTTTCAAATTCAACAATCATCAAACTCACTTGATATTTGCAATTCATTCATATATTATAAATTTGAAATTACAGGTGTTGATCCAACTGATGATATAACTCCTGAACATAATTGGTTTTTAAATTTATTTAATCAAATTTCAATAACTTTAGGATCAACAGAAGTTGAAAATATAAGATATCCGGTGAAATGAGTTCATTATTACAATTTGTTATGACTGATGCTAATTTTAAAAATCAAGATGGTGAACTAAGTGGATGGATTCCAGATGCTGGTACTGGTGATGAAAATAATAAAGGATATAAAATTAGAAAACGTTTTTATTCAAGCAAAACATTTGATGGAATATATCCTTTAAAAAATATATTTGGATTCTTTGAACAATATAATAATTTATTTAATACCATTTAAATTGAAAATGGAAAGGAATGAAGATTATAAAAATGTTTTTATGGAAAAGCTTTAAAAGGAGGTGGTGCACCAAAAATAAAATTTGAAAGAATGATGTTGATGGTTCCATCAATAACTTGTAACCCACATTTGGAAACTCAAATTCTTGAAAGCTTTTACATGATTTCAAAACCAATTAATGTAAATTTTCTACAAAGAATACCAGGTTATGAAGATATTTTAGGAGGAAGTACATTTTCATGGAAACCAACAATGTTAAATACTCGACCGAGATTTATTTTGATTGGAGTTAAAGATTCAACAATTAATTATACAACTAATAATTCAAAATTTATTCAATCAAGCGGTAATGATAAACAATTAAAATCTTTAAGTGTTCAATTAAATTCAAGTTATTATCCTGAAAAACCAATAGCATTTGATAAAGCAAAAAATTATCAATCAATGCTATATAAAAGTTATATTTCAATTTGTAATAAATTTTTAGTTGAACCACAATTAAAGTTTTCAGATTTTAAAAATTTATATTCTATATTTTGTTTTGATGTTAGTGAACAGGATGATAAACTATCAATTAATGGAATAACTGTAACAATAGAAATGGAAAAAGATGATGGTTTTAAGGGAAAATGTTTTTGTTGTGTTTTGGTTGAAAAAGGATTAAATATTGAAATAGGTAGTGGAAAGATGATAAATATAATATAAATATTAATATAAATATAAAATAATATAAATTATCATGTTTAAAATAGTTATGGATAAATTGAAATCAAATTTTAGATTTCTGGATCTCTACTCAGCCATTTCTAGATTAAAACCAATCTGTATCAAACGAAAAAGTTCAAGAGATATCAAATGATGCTGATTTAGTATATACTCCTGAAGAATTGTTGGAATTATCAAAACCAAAAACAATATTTTTGATTCCTGGAACTCCTGAGAATGAAGAAATAATAAATTTATATAAAAAAGCTTTTCAAAAATCTCCGAAGGCAGTCACTAACGTTCCAAGTGTTGATGAAAAAGAAGGTTCAGATTTAGTAATTGTTCCACCTTCGGTAGTCGCTTGCGCTCCACCAAATTAATTTTTTTCTTCGGTTCTTCAACCTAAATTTTTTCTTATAAAACGGATAAAAGTTAAGAAAAAATGATTAATCTTTTATCTACAAATATTCAACAGATTTAAGTTTTGATTCTAAATAATCAGAATTTTCTGCTAATTTTCCAATTCCTTTAGAATTAAATCAAGATTATAATTATGAAGTTGGATTATCATGGTTTACAACATTTAATACAATTTTTAATATTACAAAAGATAATAATGAATTTGGTATTAGAAAACCAAATACTATGGGTGTTGTTAATGGATATGGTTTGATAACAATTCCACCTGGTGCATATGAATTAGATGTTTTATTTGAATTGATAGCTAACTTGATTAAAAAGAGATATGGTGAAGAAAATATTGTTACTTTTTCATTAAATATTTCAACAGCAAAAATACACATTTTTATTAAAAAAGGATATAGTATTTCATTTCTAGATAAAAAATTTAATGAATCTTTAGGATTTACAACACAAATTTATGAAAATAATACAACTGATGAATTATTTATTAGTGAATAGATTGTAGATATTTCAAATATAACCTCTATAAGTTTATTATGTGATTTGGTTGAAGGAACATATCACAATGGAAGAAGAAAAAATTGTATATATAGTTTTCCATATGGAACTGTTCATCGCGGATATAGAATTGTACAACAAATATCAACACGAAGATATTTTCCATTGATTAAAAAAACTATTTCAAGTATAAATTTTAAAATTGTAGATCAAAATGATAATTTAATATATTTTAATAATGAAAATATTTCTTTTTGTTTACATTTACGACAAGTATGAGGGCGAAGCTCGATCTCCGTCAGGTTTGAGTACAATCTTTAATTCTTTAAAAATGACATGTGTTGAAGCGCTAGCAACTACCTTCGTTGAATTGAATAAATTTCTAGATAAATATGGTCGAGATACTACAACTAATTTTTATCTACGTGATATTTTAAAAGATTAAATGTAAAATAATTATGAGAGATGACATTAAAAATTATTTAAATTCTGATGATATTATTTTTAATCTTCAAACAACAAAAGAAAAAGGATCTCATTGGGTTCTTTGTTCTATAAAAATATAAAATTTATTTTGATTCATATGCAATAATTCCAATCCAAGAAATGAAATTATATCTAACTGATGCTTATATTTATAATACTTTGCAAGTTCAAAAAGAGAATACAAAAATATGTGGACAATTATGTATTTTTATTTTATTTAATTTAGAGCGCAAGCGACTGTTGGAGGAAAAGGGATTATTTTTTGAGAGCAAGTGACTGTCTTTCAAAGAAATTATTCTAGATTTTTTATAATAAAATAAAATTTAAAAATGAGTATTGTAATTCCGGAAAATATTGGTGGTGGAGCAGTAGCATTAAATACTAATGCAATTTTGGAACAAGTTGAAAGTGAATTTGTAAATGAAAATAGTGATAGGATTAGAGGAGAATTAAACATGAATAATAATTCAATTTCAAATCTTCCAAATCCAAAAAATGAAAAGGATGCTGTTAATAAAAAATTTATGGAAGATTCAGTTAAAAGATATATTACAAATTTAGAGATGGAATATAATAAACAAATAAATGAAATACATACAAATATTAGTAGAATAAATTTTGAATTAAGTGAAATGAGTAACCAATCATCCAAGATGAATAACCGAATAAAGGTAATTGATACTCTCAAGAATGAATTAAGTCATTATAAAATTGAATCTTCCCAACTCTTGAATGATTTCGAAACATTCAAAAAAGATTTTGCTAAAAATATACAAACATCAAACCTCAAAGATATAAAATATAAAAACAAAGTGTTTGATTATTATGCTATTGAAGAACAATCATCCTTGATGTCTTTTATAATAAAAAGTTATCCAATTACACTTTTTGGTGATAATGATCATACTTTTAATTTATTCCACCACCATGATGATTTCTTTGTTATGTTTGTTTATAATGGTCAAAATATTGAAATTAATAAAATTAGAATAATGGGTTCAAAAGGAACATTTATTAGAGCTATAATTGGAAACAAACGAAAACTTTACATCTTAGAAACAATTCATTTTCAGTCTCTGAACCAATGTCTAAATTAACTTCTTTTTTTTCATACTTATGCCTAAAAAATTAATTAATTAACAAAAAAATAATATATACACACAAGATGTATTTCCTAAGATACCCAGACTATATTATTTTTATGCATCTTAAATATTATTTTCAAATTTAAATTGAAGAAAAACCAATTTTAGTTGGGATTTAAACCCATGTATATTTGAACCACATTGTTACTTTATTCCCACTGCACCAGCACGGTTGTTAATAAAAATTTTTTTTTACATTTGTCTAAAAAATTAATTAATTAATTAGAAAAATAAAATATACACACAAGATGCATTTCCTAAGATGTATACAGACTATATATTTTTTAATATTTATTTTCAATATTATTTTTTTATTGAAAAAAACTATTTCGAGTTGGTATTTGAATCCATGTATATTTGAACCACAGTCTTACTCTATTCCCACTGAGCTATCCGGGTTGGATAATTTTGTCATTTTTTTCACTCTTTAAATTTTTTTATTTTATACTTTCAGATTTCTCTCAAGATTCTTAATCTTAATAATGTAACAAGAAAAAAAAATTTTCAAAAAAATAAAAAAAATAAATCCTATGAAAAAATAATCATAAAAATGTCGCCTACTCGAGTTAATCAAACAATTCCAAATTTATATAGATGTATTCCATGTGACAAAAGATTTTCAAGAGGATTGGCTTATACATGTCATTGTTAATCTATTGAACATTTAAAAAGAACTGTTGGTTTAAATGATTCAAATTCTATACTTTGTAGTAAATGCAAAGGAAGATATTTAATAAATTTTTTTCATCTTCACTATCCAAATGTGTCGGGAAAAAAAGAAAAAAACCAACAACCAAGACAACAACCAAACGAACAACAAAAAATAAATGAACCAAATGAACCAAATGAACCAAATAGAATACATTGGGAATTTGAATCAGTTGGTTCTGAAATTGATTTAGCTGTTGATGAAGAAGAATTAGAACCAGAATATGATTCAGCTGATCAAGTTTCAAACTCATATAGTGAAATTGAGTTTGTTAAAGAAGAAC
Organism: Schmidtea mediterranea; assembly: GCA_022537955.1. Classification (NCBI taxonomy): domain Eukaryota; kingdom Metazoa; phylum Platyhelminthes; order Tricladida; family Dugesiidae; genus Schmidtea; species Schmidtea mediterranea. The sequence goes on from CM039679.1 coordinate 327,844,090, forward strand.
GAATTTGGTTCAAAATTAAACCAAAAAAAGGTCCAAATATTCCGATTTCACTATTGATTATACTTTTGGAGAACCAGTGACATTACCAATGATTACAAATAAATATATCGACATTCATAAAAAAGAAATAAAAGAAAAATTTCAAGATGCATTAAATAGATTGAAAGTTGAAAATTTTATGTTTTAAAATTCCAATTTGGAATAAATGCAAAATATTATAGAGGAAATGAAGAAACTGATACATTTTTACATACTAGTTATGACACGAGTTATTAACTAATAGCAAGTATTAATGGGTTTAATTCAAAACTTAAAAAAATTAAAAAAGAAATAGAAAGAGATTTTGAAATTAAAGAAGAAAATTTGTGAGAATCTGCTTTAATTTTACATTCCTTTGAAAATATAAGTATGAATTTATGGGTACACAGACCACCAAAACCAAAATCTTGGATTGAAACTCCATTTGTTTTAAATTACATTATAAATGTTAAAAATAACGACAACAAATGTTTCCAATGGGCAGTTATTTCAGCTTTATATCCTGCCAGAAAAAATCTTAATAGATTAAATAATTATAGAAAATATGAAAGTGAAATAAAATATTGGGATGGATTTGAACATCCAATGAAAATAAAAGATGAACATAAATTTGAAAAACTAAATAATGTGTCAATTAATATTTATAAATATGAATCTCAATGTAATTTAATAATTCCAATTTAAATTACTGAAAATAGAAAAACTGACGATCGACTCATAAATCTTTTAATGATACACAAGGAAACTGAAGATGAAATTATTTCTCGTTATGTCTGTATAAGAAATTTCAAAGTTTCATGAGAAAAAGAATTACAAATTCAAATTATGAAGAAGGTCGAGTTTGTGAAAGATGTTTATTATATACATCAACAAAATCAATGAATGAAAAACATTCTCGATTATGTCAATCTAATGAACCAGCACTTGTTAAAATTCCACATGGTGATGCTGCAAAAATGACATTTAATAGATATGGAAATCTTGTTCAACTATTAGATGTTGTATATGGTGATTTTGAAGCAGTTAATATTAAATAAGATTTAAAACAAGAATTTTTTTAAATTCTAACCAAGAATAATTTAATGGATTCATATTCTGAATATAATTATGTTTATAATAAAAAGGAAAAGAAATATGAAAAAATTAAAAAATTTCTAATTGCAATAAAAAGATCATTTGAAGTTCCATTAACAAATCAAAAACCATCAGCATTTTGTTTATATTTAAAAAGTTTACAAATTATTTCAATGTAAAAATTTAGGAGAGTACACAGATTTATATCTAAAACTTGACACATTTATATTAGCTGATTGTTTTGAAAATTTTATAAAAAAATTTCAATTGAATCCATGTAATTATATTTCAACCCCTTCTCTATCTTGGGATTTAATGTTGAAAAAAAGTGGAGTTGTTTTAGATTTATTAACTGATGTTGACATGTTTAACATTATAAAAAATAACATTCGTGGAGGAGTTAGTTCTGTAATGGAAATAGATTAATTACTTCTTGGAATGAAAAATATCTTTATGATAAATATTCCGAACCAATTACAAAAATAGAAAATGAACAAGAATATGAACAAGTTTTAAAATGTTTAAATGATAAATGGGATTTAATTTACATTGACGCAACCGCATTGTATTCAGAATCATGACGTTTTTAATATTATTTTGGATAAAACTTCACATGAATGGTTTTTGATTGAAAGAAATTATATTATGAACTTGTTTCAATTTCAGTCCATGACGAAGATAAAATTGTAAATTTCTATAGTGACAAAGATATTTTTCTTTATCATATTGATTACATAATAATTTAGTTGAAGATTTTTTCTTTTCTACATTTCTTTGTTTTTTGCCATGGAGACAATTCTTCATATTTTATTATTGTTTTTACTGGTGCAATGGAAAATAAATTGTCTTGTCGTGAATTTCTTTTGGATATTCCAAATCAACTTTTAAAAATATCCAATTTTTGAATTCTTTGGTGTTGACAATATTTCATTTATTAATTCATCATTAATTATAATATGAACACACTGCGCCTAAGGTCAATTCAAGGGAAGGTAACGGGGAAATAGAAAAATGAAATCGCTGTTATGAGCTCAAAATACGTATTGTAACTAAAAATTTAAATATAATTTTAAATTCAAAGATGTCGTTTCACATCAAACCCAATAAGCAATTATTATAAACCCTCGCAGTTATAAACTTCTAATATCCTGTTGAGAGTCAATAAGATTGATTGAGTAATGCATAAAATAATATAGTTGCTATAAACCTCTAACATCACGTTGAGAATAAAAGTAGATTTCCTGAGTAAAAATGAATTAATATCGCTGATATAGAGTCCTAACGTCACACTGAGAGTCGATAACATGACGCGAGAAAAGTAAAGTAATGCAGTTACTGTACCGCTTAATACTATGATGAGAGTCAACGATGTTACCCCAATAAGCGTAAATTAATGCGATTATTCCAAATGTCAGATGCCGTGTTGAGAGTCAGTAAAAATTACTTGAAGGAAAAAGATAAATTCGTACAGATAATATAATACAATGTGTTGAAGCTAACAAATCTTTCTTGAATCAAATACGGTAGTTAATGCGACTCCAAAGATAAAATTTTAGGAGGAAAGGTTAACGGGAAGTTAATTTCTACCGACTCTCAATATTGTGTTACGACAAACTGTAGTAAGAATAATTTGATTTAGATTCAACAAAAACTATTTGCGAAGAGAATTGATTGATGTAAATACGACAGCTTCCCTAAATGATATAAAATCCGTAAAACGTTGAAATGATAATGAACGACTGAGGTGAACTTTTAAACTCTCCGAGGTAACGTATGCATTTATTTTGTTATCATTTTAAAAATCTTCCAAATGAATATTAGAATCGTAAAATTCTTACTACAGCATGAGGTAACAAATAAACTCAACTCATGTTCATGACAGGCATAAATACTTCACCACCCAAATCCAATAGCAAATCAAAATTTTATTTAGCTAAATGAAATAAAATAAATCTCCAATCGACAATTCTGCTGAGAATAAATTCTGTTGTCTAGTATAGACTTAGAGAGGGTGACTAAAAAGGGAATGAACAGACTTCCGTTGCGATCACGTTGGAAACGATCTTCATTGGATTTTCATAAGTTATTAGGAAATAACACCTACAGAGAAATCCAAATAATATCTTAATACGTCATCCTATCCATGCCTGCGAATACCATTTTCCAGCGAAGGCTAACGGTTAACCCAGACGAGCGAACTTGAAATCAAAAGGAAATAAATTCTTCTTCCTCGATAATGAGTTTCACTAGTATTGTTTGCCATCTAAGTAAAAGAAAAGGAAGATTGAAATAAAATAATTATAATATTAAACCTACTGTCATTGAAGTCTAAAATAACCATCTCTGTAGTGTCACGTGGAAAATTGTGATCATCTGTAGATATCGTCGAATTTATTTGATTCTAGAACAGGTGTCGATTACCCCGACGAGAAATCGGTGTGCCGGAATGTCATGAATAGTTAGAAAAGCCAAAATAAAAATATCACAAATTCACACACGGAAAGACGTTGACCTTTAGAAAAGTTGATCGTGCGAAAATATCTAAATTTTTCTCTCACTGTCTAGAAATACCAACGAATGACGCCAGACAAGAATGCATAAGCACAAACCGGTAGCTACATGCATCCTCGCTTGACGCCCCGTCCAATAAATAGACAGCACTAAGGCGAGATCAATAGTTAATCTCGACAAATTTTTAAATGCAGCACCGTTCAAATAAGTCGAATAGAAGTACTTCAACAAGATCCCCAAAAGGATTTACCTCGTTGGACTTCAGCTCGGGCGTTCAAAGTAAATTATGTTTTTTTTTGGTACTAATTTTCTTCTCATGTATAAGCCTTAGAGGGAAGCAATGCTGTCATACCGAACTTGTGCAATTTAATCTTAGAAAAACTTTTTAATCACAATAAACTTCTCATCGATTTTCTATTTGTTTTATAACAGAAAATAGGGTACATACAATCGATGTCTTACCCCCAACATTAAATGAATACGAAAAGTATTGAACAACTGTTACTATCATCGACCCAACTTCAATCTGTGTGACGAAGGGAGACTCCAAATGTCAATATAATTATATTTTGTCATGACGAACAACCGCTTATCCAGGCGACGTGGAAAAAATTTTTGAGTTAAGATCCAGACTATTCTAATTGTCATACCTGAACCGTAGTAGTATTTTATGGGGAACGGGTCAAATTCTGGTAATTAATTAGTACCGTTTTTATTTTTATTTTATGATAAACTAAACCCGTAATTCAGTAGTGATATTAATAAGGCTCAATTTTGAGAATTTTCTTCATTAAAGTAAATAAAATTTAGTAGAATGGAGTATTGTATTTTCCGATAATTAATAATGATGAGTTAAAGATTTTCTTTAATAATAAATATTCAATAAATAGGGTCATAATTTCCGCGTCAACCTTAAATCATTTAATGAATATGATCGTGATTTTTGTTGTTTTAATAAAGAATCATTTAATAGGTAGAATATAATTGGATTTTTGTTGAGGGTTGACGATATCCACAAAATTAAACGAGATTATTCATTTAGAGGTAAAGTAATACATTATTGATTAACAAATTATGATGGATTAAGGAACCCTTAGATTAAGCTAGAAAGTAGGACACGCCCTCGTTAATCGTTAGCGATGGCTGATTTTTTGTAAGTTTTGGATTCCACTGTAAATTCAGAAAAAGGGGTGATTGAAATAAATAATTTTTCTTAATTATATAATACATCACGGCATGACAGTTCGAATAGTTTTGGAACTCAAATTAAGGGGAATAAGCGATTAATTCGGATAGCTTCTGACGACCCCGCTCTATTCGATGTACGTGCTCATACAAGTTTGATTGTATTAAAAAATTTTTCCACTGAATCTAAAATACTATTCGCTACAAAATTGCAACAGCCTAATCTACTCGGATGGATCGGCGTACTCTTTAAGACGCCACAATCAGCCTGTCATATGAATTTTGCGTGTCGACCTTTCACCCCGCTCCACAGATAATTAAAAGAATTTTTGGAATAATTCCGCGAAACCTACAAAACTCCTAATGACGCGCACCTAAGCAACTATTGAACAGCCCAACGGCCAAGAAAAATTTGGATGATAAATTTTTATTGGATTTTTATTCAGGTGAATCAAGAGTCATTATCCGGTTTCCCGCACAGGCCGCTGATCGATGGCGACAGGCCATGTGGGATGCGGGCTTTACCGTATCCCAGCCGAGAGAGTTCCGATTGAGTACCCTACGACAAACGGAAGATGTTGAGCTACCATTCGTAGCGATAAAACGAGAATCGGGCCGAAACCCGGCCCAGGAAATTCGCGAACAGGTCAGGTTCCTCCTCTCTCGTCTCGAGGAACACCAACGCCAGACCGATCTCCAAGTTGCCAGGGCCAGGCTATATCTTGCAAATGTAGAGGAAGAAATCGCTGTCGGCAGAATTGCGGATACTGACGACTACACACCGCCGCACAGCTCCCCTTTCAACCGGGTCGACGTACGGTCGAACAATAACTCCACTAACCTAAATGTTGTCGATTTCCCGAAGACCCTCCCCAGCCATACGAGACGAACAAAACGACAGTCTACGTATATCGTGAGCACCATTACGCTCAGCCGGCCGCGGAAGAAAGCGTTGATAGGTATCACCGAACCCATCATGTCCGCGAGTGATCCATCTGCGAACTATATAGATTAACGATAAAACTCCGTGACATTAAATTTAAATAAATAAATAGTTGGTATTCGGTTTTCTCATTTTCCGAGGATTAGTTTATTAACAATAATACTTGTATGATTAATTAATTGACTGAAGATTAGTAGACAAGAGTTAATGTCACTTTTTACAGATATGGAATCACTGAGAATTCTGCAGAAGGAATTGAAGCACGCGCGTAGAATCAACAAAAGTTTCTACGAGCAAATCCTCCAGCTATCAAAGTAAGCCCAGCATATAAAGACACATGGGTAGAGCCGAAGAAGGTCAAGTCGCTCTATCAAAAGCTCACGACCGCGCAAAAGGGCTGGACCGAAGAAAAGCAGTTGAATCAAAGCCTGAGAACCCAGATAAAGGGACTGGAGGTAGCAGTAGCAGCCTGCCAAGAAGGAGCGGCAGTGACGTACCCCCTCGTCTTCGCTCCTGCTCAACTGGCGTACAGGGAGGCAGCAGCAGGTCCGAAGATCACGCCAAAGCCCAGCAACTACAGGCCCGGACGTAAAGAACGAGCTAAGCGCCGAGCCGCTCGAGTATCAAATAGCACGTAATTGACATATCGAAATGTGTTGCTTCTTTTATGAAATATATAATTGTTGTTGCTTGAATGTTATTTAGAGAATTTGATAAGTGTTAAATCGCAGAAAGTGGTATGAGGGCATTGAAATGTGCGAATAAGAAGTTTACACGAGAATCATGGATATGAACGATGAAATTAGTGGTATGAGGGGACCTAAAAAATCGAAAGCGAGCATAGGTCTTCTATCGACAGCTCGTTGGACCCAGAGATCGTTCGGTCAATTATAGCATTAGCAATAACGCTCACTTTTTGCGGACGATCTACCCACTCGAACACAGTTCCAACGTTGCTCAGCAACGGGTGCCGAGTGGTAAGCAAAGGAAATATTTGTATGGGGTTGTCTGGGTAACAACCATATAGTTTAAAAATATCAACACCCAGTAACCCACCAGCAGTCCTAAAAGTCTCAACTTTGGCAGCCTCATAACCATTGGTTACATTACCAACGTTGCTTAGCAACGGGTAACCATAGAGTGCGGTTGAATGCTGTATGTCTGGGTGCCAAGGTCATAAACCACCAACCCACCAAGCCTATATAGACATTCTATCGCTAGTCCATATACACAAAGGTATGTCATGGCGTTAGCAGTTCATATTCTTATGAGTTCAACTTTGGCTGGCATCCGCCAATTTGATAAATTACCAACGCCGCTTTGCAACTGGTTTCAAGTGATTACATATGTTGGGCCAGAACACAAACAGCCTTGTAAATGTTTAAATGAATCGGTAACACACATGCAAAAATAACATGCAGATTTAAACTCAAACCTATTAAAACACTAATGAACCCCACCAAAATATGAGAGGAAAAACAGTTAAACATAAAATTACATACACAAAAATAAATTAAAATAATAACAAAATGCAACAAGATCCGCACGAATTAAATATAAACATAACACGAAAACCCAAAAATTTGACCGAAATTTGGCAATTTATAAAAATGCGAGATTTCATGAAAATGAAATAAAAATTAAATAATTTGAATTAGAAAAAATCATCCAGTGGGCACTCATTAAATATAATACAATGCGCCTAAGGCTAAATAAAGGGGAAGGTGACGGGAAAATTAAAATAAAATCGTTGCTATGATCAAAATATGACGAAGTACGAGCAATAAATTTATTAAGTAAACGCTATACCGAATATGAGGATTTTTATGAAAACCCATTGTTAAGGGGATGACATGTAGCTGTTGGGCCAGAACACAAACGGCCTTGAGAAATGTTTAAATGGATCGGTAACACACATGCAAACATAACATGCAAATTTAAATAAACCTATTGAAACATCAATTAAACCTTATCAAATATGAGAAAAAGGAGAATTAAATATAAAATAATAAACATAAAAATAAATTAAAATAATAACAAAACGCAACAAGATTCGCACGATACAAACACAAATATAACACGAAAACCCAACAAATTCGACAAAAATTGATAAATTAATAAAAGTTCATGAAAATGAAACTTAAATCAAAAATTTGAATTAGAAATAATTCAATAAAAATTCTAGATAAAAAATTATTAAAATAAATTAAAAAATAATAAAATTAAAGATTAGAATACACTAGAAAATAACAAGGTCGAATTTTGTTTTACTACATCAAATTTAACAAGCGAGGTTAGGGACAGAAAATATTTATAAATACCGATTCATTTTCACATTAAAACTAACCATAAAACCATTTTGAATCAAAAATTGATTTTGAATTATTGTTTAAAAATCTATCACGAAGCCTTATTTTTAGGTGAGAAATAGTTTATTTTGGAGCTCTCTCTCCACGTCACATCCTCGCAACCTCGGTAGAGCTCTGCTTGGATTTCGGCGTGGGGAGAGATGCATTTTTTATGTCTTTGTTAATTATTGTTGGTCAAGTAATTTTGTATTTTAGTTATTTAATATGTTAATAAATATTTATAATATTTAAAATTGTCTTATATATTTAATAAAATCATTTTTTCGAAATTTTTTCGGCCCACAGCCAACACATATTGCAAGTTAGTAAAGTATATACAGTGCCGATTCGTGTAAGCGCGTGGAAAATCGCCAATGATATGTACCCGTGAAGACCCAGCGTGCGGAACGCAGGGGTCGTAACGTCAATATTGTTCCATATAGAAGAAATGAGAAATAAGGAAGAAGTCATTTGGCTGCTTCCTCGTTTCTCATTTCTGTAAAATCGACCTAAATTATTTTACACACGGCTCAAATTCATCACACCGAGTAGTCCAGTGGGCACTCAATAAATATAATATAAACACAATATGCGCCTAAGGCTTATTAAAGGGCAAGGGTACGGGGAATAAATTAATTTGTTGATTAAAGATAAAATAAATTCGTTGATTAAAAATAAATTAATTTGTTGATTAAAAATAATATAAATTCGTTGATTAAAAATAAATTAATTTGTTGATTAAAGGTAATGTAATATAAATTCGTTGATTAAAAAATAAATTAATTTGTTGATTAAAGATAAAATAAATTCGTTGATTAAAAATAAATTAATTTGTTGATTAAAGGTAATGTAATATAAATTCGTTGATTAAAAAATAAATTAATTTGTTGATTAAAGGTAATGTAATATAAATTCGTTGATTAAAAAATAAATTAATTTATTGATTAAAGATAAAATAATATAAATTCGTTGCTTAAAAATAAATTAATACAAATCCATCGATTAAAACTGAACTAATACGAAATCGTTGTTATAGGGCAAAAAATTAGAATCGTTGATAAATTAAATTTGTAAATGAATTAAATTGATGGAATTAAACTTTAATGAATAATTAATATGAATTCAAAGAAACGAAAAACCATAATTTTACTTAAGTAGTTGAAGGAAAAATCCAATGATTGCACCCCATAATTTCAGCACCATAATCTAAATCCAAATCAAAGTACGAGAAAATGCATTTTTCTGAACCATTTCATAAGAAAACGAGAATTGAATAAAACAATTGAACGTCATCGAAAAGTAATAAAATTTATTCCAATAACAATAATTGTTCCATCGTCCGCTAAAGAGTAAAGAACGTCATCGAGAAATAATAAAATTCCATTAAAATGATTCTTCCAATAGTTGATAAGGAGTAACTCCCGAATTCCTATGACGACGTTAAATTTGTGCGAAATTAAAAATCATAAAGTAGAATACCAACCATTTGCAGAACCCGTTGTAGAATCACCCTCGGCAAACCAAAAAGAAATAATTAACAATATCTAAAGAGAATTAATAACATCAAAAACCGATACATAAAGCATGAAACTTACCAAATCACGGAATGTCGAATTGTCGACAATCGCCGAAAATTGATAATCGATCATTAACTATTCAATTCACCATGATCGGAAACCGACAAATTCGACAGGATGTATATTCTAACTGTGAATAGGGTCAACGACTTAAATAATCAGAATTAGCTTGCCATTAATAATTTAATAATTTCAGCATCCGGAGAATTGACTGAAACGAATTAATAAATCTGATCAGGAAAATTTGCATAATGGAATTTACATCACATTCAGAGGAGACAACCATAAAACCAGGAACGTTCTTGGAGGGAGAAGGACCGAAAAAATTGGTCGCCATAAATAGTGGTAACTCATTTTGAATTTTAAACTTGTCGTTTTTAATGATAATTAAATGATTATAATTGCGATGTCTCTTGTTAATCTTAATGAACGATTTTAATTTTCCTTTTTACAAACAATGTTAGTTTTATTAAACTGTTTGAACCATAAAATACCATTCATAAGATAGTTTGGATTCTAGCGTATAGTGGACGGTTTCATGTCAATGCTAACAATATGTCGTTGAATTACGGTTAGAAGGAATAGTTCCTGTAGTTAAAGGTTCTGAGTCTCATTGAGGAAAGCGATAGTTGATATTTGTCTCTTAATATTTACAAATCTGATTCATAAATTGTAGATTAAAATATTTATTTTAAGATCTAATTCACAAATGCATTATCAGACGTATATGGTGAATCAGCATTAGAATTAGTTCGCTAATATATTATCTCTAGTTTATATACTTATTACTTACTGATAAACCTATTGAATTAAAAAAAATTTATTAAAATTGGAGGAGTTGCATATCGTTAAATATTTCCACGATCTAGATTCCGAACCCCTAGAGGACTGATGATGCAATGTTTAAAGAAAAGATCTAATTAATAAGAGTCTTAGTGATATCTACGACAAGACAATATAATATGACATCTTCTTAATCTATAATATATTTAATCATGAAATGCATTTTTCAAAACCATAATAATAAAGGAAGAGACACTATGACGCTAAATACCTGAAATATATTTCCAGGGAATTATTTCCAACATCAATCTGTAATCATAATTCGTGTCAAATACTGTTTACCAAAAACTACAAGTTAACTAATCTCAATAAATGCGTTGCTGAGGTTTTCCCGTAAGTGGATACCCTATTGACAATGTTTAATTTCAGTTATCAATTCCACACTTTCCCTCGCAGATCGCTGGAGATGGGCTTGGGCCCAATACCGCCAAGAACGATGTCCGGATTTCCCGCCGTCGAAATTCCTCGACCGGGATAATCTGGGAGTGGGCAGGTCTACTCAATGGAGCCCGTCGGAAGAAATACATCAGCAGGCCCGACAGCAATTAGAAAACCTAGTCTCGCAACGAGACCTGAATTCGCAGGTGGCCCGAGCTCGCCAGCATTTTACAAATGTAGAAGAAGATTTGCTGGCGGGTCGGATCGCCAACTCGTACTGGCACCCCCAACAGACCTCACCAAACAACGCGGCCCAGACCCGCAATACTAAAAGGCCGACGATGGCAATTTCCAGCTTCACACCTGAAGAGTGGGTGGCGAACCAATTCCCCTAACAGTTGTGACGATTCTACTTGTTTTAAATCAATAATAGTGACTTGTGATTTCTTGCTACTCTTATATCAACATTAAAAAAAATAAAATTTGTAAACTTGTCGTTAGTTGTTTCTACCCGATAAAATTCTTCTTCTTATTACATGAATTTTGTTTAAATTAATACTAATATGGTGGGATTATATCCTTAACATGAATTTCTATTCTTAATTTGTTTGTATTAGCTATGGATCCTACTCGATTGTTGCAACAGGAACTATCCCGAGCACAGCAGAACAACCAATCACTCTACGGACAAATAATCCAGCTCACCAAGGAAGTACAGCAAGTAAAATCTACCTGGGTGGACCCAGCCAGACTAAAATCCATCTACCAACGCCTAACAGCGGCGCAAAGGGGCTGGGCAGAAGAACGTCAGTTAAACCAGAGTCTCCGGACTCAAATCCGAGGGCTGGAAGTCGCCCTGGCTGCAAGTCGGGAGGGGCAAGCGGTAACTTACCCGCTCATCTTCGCCCCATCCCAGTTACCCTACCAGACTCAGACCCACGATCCTACACCGGCCAAAGATTCTCCAACCGTCCCATCCAGCAGTCGTCGACCGGGACGCAAAGAACGTGCCCGCCGTAAAGCTGAACGGCTAGTAGACAAAAACAATCTTGAATAATTGACTTGACAGATGAACTACATTTTTCTTTACAATTGTAATTATGATTAAATCGAAATTAGTATGTTCTCAATATAATTAAAAATGGAATGATCATCGGAAGGTAGTGAATACTCTCATTATGTCGTCAGAGAAATAGTGTCCTTCTCTTACTGGTCAGCATGAATTTCGAATTTCCACACAAGGGACAGAATAAAGCGAGCACAGGTCTTCTAACGACAGCTCGTTGAACCCGAGGGTTGTCCGGGCAATTACAGTATTATTAATAGTGCTCAATTTTTGCTGGCAATCCACCCACTCGAACACATTTCCAACGTTGCCTAGCAACGGGTGCCGAGTGGTAGTCGAAGTAACATTTTGTATGGCGTTACTGGGGCAACCACAGGATGATTCAAACAAGCAATGAAACCCAGTAGCCCACCATAGCGGAAGATATTAAATCAACAAGGAACCCGCCAATACCCTTCCAACAGAACCTAGAACTTTATATCAATAGAATTAAATCCACCCAAAACATTAGTGAATCAGTTAACACTCGAAATGTGAAATAACTATAGGTAAACTTAACTAGCCATAGAGTTTGAAAATTAATAATCAAATAAACTAAAAATTCAAGACACCCGATCGGGTAGAGGAAAATTTATTATACTCAACAGGTCAGATGAACTAACCAACTAAGGAAAATCACCATAAATTGAGATCCAAAGATAGTCCAAATGGGGGATTAACATCAAAAATCTGCATGAGAAATGCTAGCTGAGTGCATTTAGTTGTTAGAATAATTTCCATACTATATAATAACCATCACATAGCTTCTGTCCTGAGTCTAGAACCAAGTTGATCGGGCACAAGACACCCTAACCCAAAATTCGAAATCAGGGAAATCTAATAAGAAAATAAGTTAATAAACCAGTAGTCGAGAGCCCCATATAACATCAACTAAACCATTTTTATTTCCACAATCATACAAATTCTCATTAGCTTACAAGGAAAATATAAAATCAGAAAAACTTTTTCCCAATAATATTCGCATAAATAGCCAAAGTTCCCTCTTCAGAATCGGCTCAACATTAACTGGCAATGCCACGGCACAGGCATTTAGAACCCGATTAACTTCTTCCACTAATATATAACCAAAATTTTTGCCTAAAAACTTAGTTGATAAAATTGAAAATTTTTATAATTTAATACCTAATAAGATTCTTTAACAAATAAGTAACCAAAAAATCCGTCTAAAACGAAAAAAAAGGAGGAATCTTAATTAATAATATTATGAAATTAAAATTTAAAAACTTGATCGAATTCTTACAAAAATCCAATGAATAAATAACGAAAATCTCGTCTAAATCTTGACTAGTAATGAGGAAAAGATAAAATCCCAAAAATCCGATAAAATTCGTCCTCAATAGAATCAGTAAGCAATTCGAACAAATCCCTAAAAATTAGATCGATATTAATTAATCAAAGATATGACCAACTTACATTAGACTCTATTTATAAATTGAAATTGCAAATAAATATTGTAAATGAATTAAAATACCTACCAGATATTAAACTGTGACATTTAGAAAAATCAATATGGTCTATCCCTTACACATGGGTGATGCGAACGAGATTGCGAACACACCCCAAGTGCAGGTGACACCCCCACCCGCAATGCTAGAGATTGCCTAAGAATGAAAATTCGGTGCAGCATTAACTAATGCACACCCATCGCACAGGCCGATTCCACATAATGCACTGATAGGCACACACCTTTTTTATTCTCCCTATTGGGCATCCCGACTTATAATAGATACCAATCGATCAAGACGGATCAATAAATTTTGGGAATAATTAAAATGCATCGCGATTCAAACCTGGTAACCGAGGGTATAACGACCAGAATTCCTGACGATAACTTAACTTCAAATTCAAGAGCCCGGCCGTCGAGTAAATTTTCATTTTTTTTTGTAAATAAACCTTTTGATTTTGATTCAATTTTTGCACTTATTTAATTAATGACGCGTTAGCAGTAGATAGTTACGATCTACACTAACTCCTACCGTAAATAATTTCAACTACCTTTATAGAAGTTACCCAAGTACGTTAATTTTTGTGGTTATTAATTTTTCAATTATGTACCTTATCATTAATTTTTGTTTGAGCTAGATAATAACCTGGACGTTACTACAATTAATGATGAATTAAGAAAGCATCTCGACTCACAATTCAGTAATTAGTGGGCGCGACATCATGAAAATAGTATAGTATTTCTTTAATTTAACGACCCGAATTTCGTTACTAGAGATACACGAACTCAACTAATTAGTTAACCAAGAACCAGCCGGTCAAGAACGTCAGGCAGTGTCTAAACATCATTAGGTTCTTTTATTACAGATTATCTGATTTTATTAATTTTATGATTTTCAATTTAATCTAAATAAATTCTTGGGTTTCTTAAATACTTAACATTGTTTTGCATGTATAAGATAATTAAATTACAAAATTTCTGGTTTCGAATTTTAATCTTTCCTCTTGAAGACAATGTCAATAATATTGAGGCAATCCCCTAGCTTAGATAATTAAAATTTTGTGTCGACAAGTCGAGCTTGCCCTCTTTTTCGGTGAACTACTTCATTTATATAATTTTTTCTTTTCTAACTTCCATAATAATTAAATCGTAAAGATTTGAAAATAGGGGCTCTTCTCCGAACAAATGGATACGATTCGTTATAAAATTAATTTTTTTATAGAATTCATCAAACTAACGCTGATGATTAAAAATACAAGGCATAAGGGATTTCGGGCGATAAACACAACGTTTGTTAACCAAAAGATGGGAATGATCAATTTAATTAATTTTTGTTCAGGAAGATCAGGACCCTTTGTCTACGTTCCCACGCACGTTGCCGATCAATGGCGACAAGCTTGGAGACGCGTCTGGCGGGAAAAATACCCCGATGTGCCCCAGCCAAGAGAAAAACAACAGGACGCCATACCCACAGTGGAGAATACTAGGAGACAATTCATGCAGAGTGGACAACTAGGCGGCCCGAGTCCTGCCCAAGAAATTCATGATCGGGCCCGAGCTCTTCTGGCACGCCTCGAAGACCACCAACGCCGGGTCAACTCCCATGTGGTTTGGGCCAGACGATACTTGGCAAACGTGGAAGATGACATCGCGGCCGGTAGGATCGCGGATTCCTACAATTACATGCCGCCGCCCAGCTCCAGGCCTATCCGGAACACAAAGAGACCGGTCTTTGTTTACTACGGACACTCGCTCACCTAGCCGACCACGGACGAGAATGTTGAAGGGCCACATCAAAACCCCAATTTCCGTTCGTAAACCCAACATGAAAATTTACAGTGACCCTAATGAGACTAAACGTCATTGTTAATAAATAATTGGCCGTTTTGTTTTTGTGTTTTTGAATTTTGTTGTGTAACTTAATATCGTAACGATTTGGATGAACACTTAAATAATTTACGATTGGTGGATTCTAAATTACCGTCATTGTTTTGCAGAGATGGGACCACTGGAAATCATGCAAAGAGAACTAGAACATTCCCCTAAACTCAACAAGGATTTCTACACTCAATTTAGCGAGATGTCCCGGGAAATACAACAAACCAAAGCCTCATGGTTTGAACCGAAGAAAGTAAAACTGCTTCATCAGCGACTTACTGCAGCCCAAAAGGGATGGGCGGATGAAAGACAGTTGAATCAAAGTTTGCGGACACATATAAAGGGTCTGGAGGTCGCATTATCGGCCTGCCAGGAAGGGGCCACAGTGACTTACCCCCTTGTCTTTGCCCCTGCCCAACTGGCCTACCGAGAGACGGCGGCCACGGATCCAAAGGTTACTCCAAAGGCAAATAGCTACCGACCTGGGCGAAAGGAGCGGGCTAAACGTCGAGCCGCTCGATTATTAAATAATGCCTAATTAGCTTATAAAATGTCTTTATTTTATCAAATATATATTTCTTATGATTTAAAACGATATTTTTCAAGGATTTAATAAGTGTCGACCCACAGAGGTAGTATGAGGACATTGCACCGCCTGAACGAGAAGCTTGCGCGAAAATTATGAGCACGAACAATATAAAGGGACCTAATAATCTAAAGCGAGCACAAGTCTTCTAACGACATCTCGTTGAACCCAGAGATCGTTCGGCAATTACAGCATTAGTAATGTTGGGCCAGAACACAAACGGCCTTGAGAAATGTTTAAATGGATCGGTAACACACATGCAAATACAACATGCAAATTTAAATAAACCTATTGAAACATCAATTAAACCCTATCAAATATGAGAAAAAAGAGAATTAAATATAAAATAATAAACATAAAAATAAATTAAAATAATAACAAAAATGCAACAAGATTCGCACGATACAAACACAAACATAACAAGAAAACCCAACAAATTCGGCGAAAAGTGTTAAATTAGTAAAAGTTCATGAAAATGAAACTTAAATCAAAAAATTTGAATTAGTAATAATTCAATAAAAATTCTAAATGAAAAATTATTAAAATAAATTGAAAAATAATAAAATTAAAGATTAGAATACATTAGAAAATAACAAGGTCGAATTTTGTTTTACTACATCAAAATTAACATGCGAGGTTAGGGACAGAAAATAGGTATAAATACCGATTCATTTTCACATTAAATTTAACCGTTTTTCGAAACAATAAACCATTTTTCAAATCAGTTTTAACCGATTTTGAACATTAGACACTTATTTGTTTAAATCTATTTTCAAGCCAATTTTGGGAATTTTAGGTGAGAAATAGTTTATTTTGGAGCTCTCTCTCCACGTCACTTCCTCGCAACCTCGATGGAGCTCTGCTTGGAAGTCGGCGTGGAGGGAGATGCAATGTTATGAATTTTTATTTTTATGGAATGGAATGTAGGGTAATTTATGTTTATTTGTTATATGCTTAATAAATATTTATATTATCTATAAATTGTTTTACATACTTAAAAATTAATTAAACATTTGTCGAGATTTTTCCGGCCCACAGCCAACACATATTGCAAGATAGAAAAATCCACATAGTACAGATTTGTGTAAGTGCGTGGAAAATCGCCAATGATATGTACCCGTGAAGACCCAGCGTGCGGAACGCAGGGGTCGTAACGTCAATATTATCCATATAGATGAAACGAGAAATAAGGAAGAAGTCTTTTGGCTACTTCCTCGTTTCTCATTTCTGTAAAATCGACCTAAAACTATATTACACACGGCTCAAAATCATCACACCGAGTAGTCCAGTGGGCACTCAGTAAATATAATATAAACATAAAATGCGCCTAAGGCCTATTAAAGGGAAAGGGTACGGGAATAAATTAAATTGAAATCGTTGATATAGCTAAATTGGATTAATATTTTGAAATAAATTAGATAAAAATTATTGGTATAATTAAATTGAATTTATGCTTCGAAATAAATTAGTAGAAATCATTAAATAAGTAATTCATTAATTCAATTAAATTAAATTATGGATTAAAACTAAAGTAGCTATTGATTATAAATAAAGTAAAAATTAAAGTAATTCATTGCTTAAAATTAAAGTAATTATTGAGTAAAAATAAGTTATTCATGATTTAAATTATGATAATTTATTGATTAAAATTAGAGTAATGACAAATAATTTCATTGATTAAATTAGTATAATTCATTTTAATAACATTAAAGTAATCATTGAGTAAGAGGTAATGCATTGATTTAATCAAATTAATTTATTGATTAAAATTAAAATGATTAGTAATTAAATTCATTGATTACAAATAACGAAAATTCTCAATTAAAAGTAAAGTAATTCGTTGAATTAAAAGTGAAGTAACTCATCGATTAAAAGTAAAATAATCCATTGATTGAAACTAAAGTATTGTAATGATTAAATAAAGTAACTCTTGGATTAGAATAAAATAATTTATTGATTAAATTAATTAGTTGATTAAAAGAAAAAAATAAACGAATTAAGCTATTAATGGAAAATAAGTATAAATAAATTAACAATTCGCTAAAAATGTATTAATAAGAAAATCATCGTTATAAGAATAAAAATCATGGTCGTAAAGAAAATTAATACCAAATCAACGCAAATCAATATAACCAAAATTTAGAACGATAAATAAATTAAAATAACGATCGAAAATTTTATATTAACCTTACACAAATGAGTAATCATAAAAATACATTAATGTTAAAACCCAGGAAAGGCTTACCGCCGATTTTCGATGGTAATAATAAAATAATTCCAAGCATCCCCGAGAAAGCGACAAATAAAACATCCCAAATAATAAATTCCAGATGCAGGAGATTCCACAGAGGTGCCGAGAAGTAGTTCACCTGAAGTCCGCGGTAAATGCAAGTATTTTCCCTAAAAAATGTCGGTAAAGGCGTCCAAAATAACGAAAATGTTAAATTACGAAAATCGATCCACTGAACTTCGACGAATCCACCTACTGCAAAGTTCTACAATCAAATTATACATAAGTAATATAAACAGGATGTAACTTACCGAAATGAAATTTTCAACACCAAAATCTTAAGCGATCAGTAAATTGACCAATCCACCGGACATCCTGTTGATCAAAGACGTTGATGTTGAAATAAACCAGTTCATTCAACGGAAACGCACCGCTGCCATTATAAACCGTCATCGATTTTCAGAAATTGTCATCGCATTACGAGGTAATTTATTAACACCATCAAATTCGCGAATTCAAAGTACTTTTTACGTTAAATCTTCAAATCATGATAAATAAGGACCTCACATAAATTAGTCTATAACCAACACTTAATCAATTAATCAACTATTATCACCAGTAGTATTATGACATTCAACTCCGATAGCAACGTCCCCAAAAATTAAGCCAAATTACTAGTTCATTCTACCCTCTTATTTTCGTCCTTTAAACACTTTACTGATCCAACAATTAATTGATATTTTAGTTATGATAGGTATTGTTTAACCTATGACCAAAATGTTAACCTGAGAGATCACGTAGATTCCAGCGTGTTAATTGTCGTAAGAGAAATTTTCAAAGTTGCTTGATAAAGAGTTTAACCCGCGATTAACAACAATTACGCCAGTTCTTTTAAATTCCGAATAGGTAATCTCCCTTCGATAACCCTCCACTAAGAATTAATCCACCACGACGCCTCTAAAAATAACCGACGTTGCCCATATAACAAGTCATCCCGTAAATTTCCAAACATCAAACCGTACAACCAGTGTGGATGAATTTCTTTCTATTCCTTCGTCCTTAATGGTTTATTCACAATATCATTTCAGATCATGCCACTCGATTGGACTACCACCCAAGCAACTGGTGAAAAGCACCCGAGGAAGGCACCACAGGCCGCAGCAATCATCGACAAACTTCGACCACAGTGGTCATATCCTACCTCTTGGCGACTGTTGGGTTTCGAAACGGACCCTTGTGGACTCGCTGGGCAGCAATACCCTGCCGAAGAGACATATGAGCACGCACGGAACCTTCTCACCCATTGGGAAAGGGTGCAGGAGCAGGTAGATCTCAATGTGATCAAAGCTCGGATGTACCTCGCGAATGTAGAGGAGGACATCCGCGTCGGGCGTATTGCGGAGGCTTATTCGCCTCGACCGGCCCGCGATACCCGACGGCCCTATCCGGTGGCGGCTCAAAGGAAAAGCCTAAAAAGACATTTCACCGAAGAGTCCTGATCCCTCGTCAGGGGATAAAGACAATAGTTACAGTGTTAATGTTACAAATGATTTCGAATTCAAATGTCGTTTGTATTATTTCTCTTTATAAATAGATTCGTTTCCTAATTTTGTTTATAATGATTAAATTATGATTAATTAAGTCAATAAAGAAATTTAAAGGTTCTCTTTTATTATAGCGATGTCGACCCTACAATTACTACAAACCGAACTGGATCACGCTAGGCGGTCAAATGCGGATCTACTCACCCAAATTATCCAAATGACCCGAGAAATACAGCAAATAAAGGCCACCTGGTCAGATCCGACAAAAATGAAAGCTATTTACCACAGACTCGCGGCGGCACAGAAAGGTTGGGCAGAAGAGTGACAGCTTAATCAGAGCTTGCGCACCCAAATCAGAGGATTGAAAGTCGCCCTAGCGGTCTGTCGGGAGGGGGAAGCGGTAACATACCCGCTCATCTTCGCCCCGTCCCAGATGCTGCAGAAAAATACTCAAGCAGCAGACCAGTCCGTCGCCCCACCCAATATTCGTCGGCCGGGACGCAAGGAGCATGCCCGACGCCGAGCAATGCAACCCCCAAGCCTATTCCATTAACTACGACTACTATGTGTTTGTTATCGATTTGAAATAGAATAGTTGCTTCTATAGTTAATTTATCTCCTAGATACACTTACATACAAGCATTATCATGAATACTCGTATCACGTCATCAAATCTTCGTCTCAACTACCGCAGTCAATTAAAAATCTGATCTTGAACTCTTTACACAAGGGACAGAGCAAAGCGAGCAAAGGTCTTCTATCGACAGTTCGTGAACCCGAGGATTGTCCGAGCAATTACAGTATTAGTAATAATGCTCACTTTTTGCGGTCAATCCACCACTTGAACACATTTCCAACGTTGCCTAGCAACGGGTGCCAAGTGGCGGTTAGAATCATTTTGTATGGCGTTACTGGGGCAACCATAAAGATAAGCAAATTTCGAAACCCTGTAACCCACCAGTAATGACGCTCACTTTTTGCGGACGATCTACCCACTCGAACACAGTTCCAACGTTGCGTAGCAACGGGTGCCGGGTGGTAACAAAGAAATATTTACATGACGTTACCTGGGTAACCACAGTAAGATTAAAACAAACAAAGCACCCAGTAACCAACCACATAGAATTTTTTGTTAGAGTTGTTAAGCGACTGTAGCGAAGGAGTGGTGTAGCAGGTCATCAACAATTTTCGTGACAAACCAATACAGCGCACCCAAATAACTTTATAATTCTATGACCAGCTAAGACTTAACTCGTAGAATTTAACTGTGTAATTTATATAAGTTGAAAAATTGTATCTATTGACCTTGAAAAAAATAAGTGATTAATTATTTTTAAAATATTTCAATTTTTACCTATTTTTTGAAAGATTGAAGAATTTTATTTGTAAAATTTGTTATTTTTCTATTTTCCTTCATGCGTTTAATGTTTTTCCATTAAATGTAATAAACTTAAATATTAATTTATGTTGTCTCAAAAATAAATTTATCCAATCTTGTTTAAATATATCAATGAAATCATTTTTAACTGGGAATTGTATAATATTTCGTAAACATATTGGTAAACATTCATTGTTTACCAACATCAAACTGTAAATAACAAGTAAACAAAAAAAATATATAATCAAAGCAGAATAAAATATGTCTGTGGATTTTGAAGATGAAACTTTGAAATCAGATTCAGATATCATTTATTCTGATTATATTGAATACGCAAGAATAACATTTGGAAATGAAAATGCATATTTTATGAAAACCGAAAAAATCACCATCGGTAGAAATAGTGCAGATGGAACGGTAGATATTGATGTTGGTCCTCACACATTTGTTTCACGCAAACATTTGGAAATGATGTATTCATATAAGAAATTAAAAATTAAATGCTTGGGAAAGAATGGAATTTTTATCGATAACTATTTTAAAGCTCATTCTGCAATTCCCTACGAACTTCCTTATGAGTGAGAATTAATTATTTTTTTAGAAATAGTTTTCTCAATCCGAATTTACTCGATAGGTGTACTCTGCGATTTCCCAGTACAAACGTTGAAGTGAATGTTAAACAACTTGTCGGTAGAAAGTCAGGCAAATGTAATTCTATGGAATCTGATAATGACGCGAATGATTTTATCGATACCCGAACATTAGTAAACAGCCGCAAGAGAAAAGCAACACAAACAATCAACGAAAACTTTAGTTACGATATATTTGAAAGTGTGAATATCACAAATAAGGAAATTACAATAAATAATTTCGATGTCGTCCCGATGCGAAGGCCGATGGAAATGAAAAGAGACATAAGTGACAGCAACATGAAGTAAGTCGTAATCAAGTGATTTGTAAAGAAATTATTACTTTATAATTATAATTTCTCATTTCATCCGTTTGAATCTTTTAGCATTATCCCGTTTGGTATGTGAGGGGTTTTGAGGCTTCGTTAATTTATTAGTTATCATTAATTACTGGTTTAATTTCGATTGACTTTGCATTATTATTACTATTATATTATATCATTTCCGCTGCCAATTGTGGCTTGTGTGAATGACGTCAGGCTTCAGGCGGTGTCGGATTGGTCAGTGTGCTTGTGTGTGTGCGTGCGTGCTGACTGCGTGTTTGTGTGCGCATGCCGAATGATTTGAATTGTAATTTTATTGATTTCAATAATCGATTAATATTCAGCCATATTTCATATAATTTCCAGTTGCTTATTGTATGATATAGAAATTCATTTTCATTTATTAATGATGATTGTATCTGTCAGTTGTGAAAATGTGCAAGGAGAAACTAATAAATAGAATTGGATATTTGATGATTCAATTAGCGCTGCATGATGTTAGCAATAGTAACAAATTAATTATTACGTAATGGAAAGGATTTACTAATTACATGTTGTAAATTTTCACGAAATTTCCCGTATTTGGTTGTGTTTATGAATTGTGCATATTTGTCAGTATTTACCTTTGGAATTATTGAAAAGTAATTACAATTTGTGGATTATCTAGATCAGATCTCGATCGGACAATGACTGAGTCGGTAATCCACAATGAAAGCAGCACCATCAACAGCAGCCCGAATTATAACAATCACAATAATAATAGTAACTTCGTCACGCATCATCGGAAACCTGTGAATTCCGCCCCAGTCATATCATCTGGTACCTGCACAACAGGACTGAATCCGAAACTCGAACAGCAGATTCCATCAATAATCAACAGCAGTCACAATACGACAACTCAAACATCAACGATATCAACGAATAAGAAATTCCAAAATGTTTGCATCGAGAAATCCAATACAATTCCACAAATCGTTCTTAATGCGCGCCCATATCGGTCATATTCATACAAAGGTGAAGTGATTTACACTCACAATTCTCAGGTAATACTTAGCAATTGTTATGATTTTATTTCCGGATGGGATTTATTGGAGGGACACTTTAATGTTGGTCCCGTTCTGATTCTAATTTCAACGGGGGTTCTTTTGATGGCCAGTTAATTTTATATATAATATTCATGAGCCCTCCCCTCCCCTCGACTGTGAACTGATTGGATTCGGTTTATCTAGTCATTTCCTGCTGCTGATCCCCTCTCTTTAACATTATAATTATGCCGTCCTAGCGACTTGTGACGCGACAGGAAGCTTGAATTGGAACTATTTATTACCGAATTTGGAGTACTGCTTTGTTATATAGTCAAATAAATTTCAATGTTATTAATAATTATTGTGATAAATGCATTCAGGTATTCAGCTCGATATACGACTCGAAGGACCTGGCCATTGAGTACGGGACAGACACTCAGAAGCCTCCGTATTCATACGCCCAGCTGATTGTACAAGCTGTCAGCTCGTCCCGGGACAGACAGCTGACCCTGAATGGCATATACAATTACATCAGCAAGCATTATCCCTATTTCAAATCACACGATAAAGGATGGCAAGTACGACAAATCTTGTTGACAATTGCCTAGCAAATCAGAATTATTCCATTTACAGAATTCCGTTCGCCACAACTTGTCGCTGAACCGCTACTTTATCAAGGTTCCTAGAGGCCAGGATGAGCCTGGCAAAGGTTCCTTTTGGCGTGTTGACGGTGCCTACGAGAGCAAATTGATCGCACAAGCGTTCAGAAAGCGGCGATTACGAAGCAACAATTGCGGTAGCATCTGTAGTGAAAACATTCCCAGCGCTTCCAGAGTATTCAGCCTCAGCAGTGGGCGAGCAGGCAGCCTTTGTGCAGTTTCTGATCGGAATGCCAAATTGAATAACATTTTCACGCTGAGGAGAGCTGGTGATCAGAAGGCGCCCACGACATACGTGTTTAGGTAGGCGCTGTGAGTAGGTTCACGGGATGTTATTGATTGGTTGGTTGGTTGGTAGGTTGATAATTGGAATTTAATCATCGATTTGCACTGGATTCCCCTCTCCCGCTCAAGGCGTTGCCCCTTTCTATGTTTCACCGCATTAGCAAACAATCGAACGCGTCCCGCCAATCACATTACATCATCTGAAATTAGCATTTAACCACCCCGTTGCTATGCAATACGCTAAAGGGACTAGCATGCTTCTTTGGACTATGCTTAATGGCGCTATAGCTAATCTGGCGCTCCAGTGCCATTTACAAAGGGTGAATTACACGGAAATGACCAAACATTACACGACCGGTCACCTTTTGGTTATCAAGTCCATTGCTGATGAATTGTCTGCTTTTACCGGCATTGATAACAATTGCCTAGCAACAGTACCAGTAATACACATATTGCATTGAGGATATTTGCTCTTGTAAAGTAACTGCTAACAGTAAATATTGCTGTATCTTTGTCACCAATTCCTGCTGCCGTTGCGATGCTAAAGGTCATTGATGGAGGCGTTCCACTTCACTTATCCTTCACTACATTGTTGAGTTTTATATGATGAATTTTTTGTAACTCGATGGGAGGGAGAGATTTCATTGGCCTGGCAAACACTGCGATTCATCGATTATATAATTTATCGCTATATTGCCAGGTGATTTTGCCCCCTCCCTGTTAGTGGCCTTGTTTTCGGTGCCAATTGAATTTCATTTGGTTGTCCATTATCCCTGTCCAATGATGCCCCTTATCCCTGTCCAATGATGCCCCTTATCCCTGTCCAATGATGTATCTGCTTCATAACGTCATCGGATTGAGAGTTGTTATTGAAGCGGCATTGAATAGATAATATATTGCTTTGATATGCCGCTTAATTCCATTATTTGTTTGCAGAAAGATGAGCGATGCTCAACAATTGACAGAAAATGTTTTCGGATCAGCAGCCAAGCTGATTAGCAAGCAATCAGATGTCAATAATTCTAGCAACGCAATTTCTCCCGACAATGTCTTTCATACCAATCACAATCACAATAATATCAATATCAGTGTCAACAGCAACAGCAAGTCCAACACAAGCTCGAAACTTGGACAGAAACGCATTTTCCAGCCACCAATCAGCATGATCAACAAGCCGCCACCTTCCAATGCCAACGGCAACGGCAATGCCAATAGCAACAGCACGATATTCAGCATCGGTGGCAAAGTCTTCTCAACGAATAAATTGAAGCCTATACAGCTACTTTCAACCAAGAATTCCGCCTCATTTGTATCAGTAAAGCAGCAGTCTCCACAGCAACAGCACCATCAGCAAACCGGAAACAAATATATCCTCATTTCCACATCCCAAATCGACAATCAAAGTTCCCAAAACAGCCACAATAACAATATCCACAGCAACCAAATGATCAGTATTACCGGTTCCGGCACCCTAAACCGTCACCAGGAACCAGATCACCATAGTGACCATCAAACTCGGGCATCAAATAAGCCCCCCCGCATCAATCCGATCATCCTATCAGATAATCAACTGGAAATGGCTCATCATTACAAGTCCCAGCAACCGATCTCACCATTGAGCGTATCAGAAACATGTGAATTTCCGCTCGATGAACCGAGCCAGCTCGATTCCAGTTCCACGGAGCTTGGGCCCCTCTCGCCTGGCATTAAGTTCACTCAGTCCTTGCAACAGGAGGACGAAGACGACGACCTTGATCTGGAAATGGATCAATTTCTCGACTCATACTCGATCCTTGACCATTCCAACGATATCGATTCTCCCGCTGACCTTTACAAGGAGGCCGCTACAGAAATTGATGATTATTGCGTGTGGCAAGATGAATGCCTGGGCCTGCAGGACGTCGAGATTGAGATCCATTGAGCTTGATTCATTCAATACATATATATATATATATATATATATTCGCCCTCCTCCTGTGATCTGATCTGATCTTATTTTATTTTATTTGTGATACATAATCGATGCTGAATAATACATCTCTTCTTTTACGCGTTTCTGAATGTCGGTATTATCATTATTGTTGTTGTTGTTACTGTTATAATATGTTCTGATTGGTGATTGGTCAATAATGGTGGTGATGACTGTCATCATTCCTATTGGCTATTATCTCTCCAGCCGTAATTATGATGATTGTCATCATTCCTATTGGCTATTATCTTTCTAATAGTTCATGATGACGCAATTCTCCTGCATTTAGCATCAGTTTATTTATTATATACTTATCTTATCCCTCTTTTGTCGTCGCTGATCTCATTTTCATTGTGTATTTTCTAATTTTTGTTTTTTATTTTATTTTCCGACTGGCAGTCAATAATGGCAAGATTTGGTAATTGCATTTGTACAGATTTCACTATTATTATTATTATTATTATTATTATTATTATTATTATTATTATTATTATTATTATTATTATTATTATTATTATTATTATTATTATTATTATTATTATTATTATCATTTTCTGCTATGGCGGATTGATTTAGTTTTTGTTTTGTAGTGCTAGCAATGATCGTTATTTGGTCTGTACAATCATTTTATGAACAGATTTTATATGGGAATATATACTGACTTGATTTCATTTCGTTATTATCATTATTGCTATTGCTAGTGTCACTAGTAATAATGCGCGAGGGAAATAATGTGCTGAATGTTGAAAGGTGTCAGATTGATGGAGTGGTTATGAGGAGGGGGCATTGTATATAGAAAGGAAGGTTGCTAGTTATGCATTTAGAATAATGGTATGTTATTGGATAATAAAGTTATGAGAAATGGTTTCCCAGCAACTCCATACAAAATTAATGTTAATGCCTTACTGTTTCTGGGCAACGTTTGAAATGCTACACAAGTGGGTGGTCGTACGCACAAAGTGAGGTTCTGTTTTATAACTGTTAATGATTAGACGCACTGTGTGTTAGGCGGACTACCATAATGCCTATGCCTGGTTGACATGTTCAAGGTCACATCATTAGCTATCAATCATTATTTATGTCGATGCCTGGTTTCCGTTTTGTGTCTGCTCTGTGGATCTCCATATCTACTAAGTGGGTAGGGTAAATAGGCCAATTTGCATCGCTTGAAGACCCGCACAATATCCACGTCTGCCAGAGCCTTACTGGAAATTGCCTGCCCACCTAGGTAAATTTGCGATCATCTAAACACATTTATAAAAAGTCGGTTCATAATTCATACACATTTCAACTACAGTATATTCATAACTTATCACCAGTGTAAGAGAGTTTATGCAAGTAGCATTAGCAGGTAACCTCGTATATATCATTAGTCACAATAATTCATTAATCTATTATCCAACAAATTGCAGCTGCACTTTAAGGAACACCTTCGTAGCGATTCATTCAAAAAGTTCGCATGTTTTCTATTACGTCGTGCATCTATTTGTATATCATGGTTTGGAACTTCTCCTATGATGGTAATTTTCCATTAACCCCTCCTCTTCCCAGGAATTATATTATTTCGCTCCTTTTCGATTCGACACTCACTCTTATATAGAAAACCTATGTCAATACATAAAAGATAACGAGTTAAAAGAAAAATACTTGCACTCGAGTGTTTTTCGAACAGTGTAGAATCTTAGTGAGAAAAAAGAGTTTCAGCAGATAGAGTTGCTGGGTGTCTATACTGATGGACACCATCCGTGTTGAGCGTTTGTTCTGAATCTCAAGCATTACTCAAAATAGTTGCTCCGCACGTAACGCTCAGCTACTACATTATATATCGTTATGCTCTGACAGTGAAACTGATTTGCAGAATGCATTTACCCAGCAAGTGCAAACCGCATCTGAGATAGTGCGACTAATACAAGAGTTGAATTTGGAATCAAATTTGAGGTGCTGTTATTTCATACAGAAGTAGGATAAGTTGTAGCAACGAGGGCTTGAGCATCGGAAAATAAATCACTTTTCTTCTGAAAATGAAAAAGCTGGATAAACAGAAAGAGTTACACATCAAAATAACAGACAAAGCATTTAACTGGAATATCTTTCATATTTTATTCGAATATTTTAACAGCTCAAGATAAGGCTGCCAGTTTTCTTTGCAAATTGCAGCCTTAACAATGCAGAGTCAGAACTGAGGATGTTTCGATGTTGTCAGAATTGATGCACTGCACAAAACATCAAAATTGCTTCTTCCCAACGGGATGATTTTTACTGGTTTAGGAGTACACATTTTCCTGATTTTTTAAATCGACAATTAAATGCTTGTAAGCTAACACCCCTTTGAAATGGATGAAAAAATATTCCCAGGTACTAAAATTGAAGCCAAAATAGATCTCGATAACACTCCACTAACAAGAGCAAGACTGATAGCGAGATTGACAGCGAGTATCCATTGTTATGGAAAAAGCCCTGAAAATGTGTTGCGATTCATCACGACCTGCAGGCATGGACAAGGATTCTCGATAGTGATGGAAATGGAAACAAAAGCAAGGAACTCACTGAATTTGAATCACGAGCCACTATGTGGGTTGGGCATAATTTGAGTGGATATGAAATAAATTGTTAGAGCTAAGCAATAGTAGCAGTTTCGTTTGCTTATAATGCTTCCTGGTGTAAAGCAAATTTGATAGCAACCGGAGGTTTCCTCTGTTGGATAGATTACAATCATTGCCTATCGGGTATTTGTAAATATCTATCCCGCTACGTCAGCGGATGACTTACCTCGGTACCCATCTGTGTTTACTTACTGAAATTTGAACCTGGACATACTTGTAATAACAATAATCCACATTAATAATAATAAATAATCAATAATAATCCATATCAATAATAATAATCCATATTAATAATAAATAATCAATAATAATCCATATTAATAATAATAAATAATAATCCATATTAATAATAATAAATAATCAATAATAATCCATATTAATAATAATAAATAATAATCCATATTAATGATAAATAATCCATAATAAATAATGATAACAACAACAAGAACAAACACAACAAGAACAAGTGTATTGAACTGGTGTATTTGGTCATAAACATTCACAGACTGGAATGCTGCTACAAGAAGTACATAAATCTAAGAAGTGCAAGGAATGCGGATCGTAACGAGCTACAAGATCGTCATCAGCAGTCCCCCCGTCAAAAGGGCCCAGTTACATCACCCAGCCTGAGGAAACCTCCGGCCATTATATCTGCACAGTATTAATGAAGGCACTCAGCATTCGACAGACAATTCATTCATCTGAAGTATTTCGCAGCACTGACGCTGATAAATTTCTCTAGGAATAATTCCGAATCAATCAAGGCAATATGAGCAGCGCGCCCAATGTAGTTATTTGCGGACCGCGGCAACGTGTAATGGGCATCATATCGGATCACTGTCGTTTTGCCTGACCGCAGCAGTCGCTGTAGAATCTTAGTCACCATTTCCATGTAAACAATACCTAGGAAACAAATTACATCAGCCAATATTAAATATCATGCGATGATTGAAATTAGCGGTAGATACATGGATTGACGCCATATTTGATACCCGATATCCCATGTCAGATGCCCGATATCCCATGTCAGATGCCCGATATCCCATGTCAGATACCCGATATCCCATGTCAGATACCCGATATCCCATGTCAGATACCCGATATCCCATGTCAGATACCCGATATCCCATGTCAGATACCCGATATCCCATGTCAGATACCCGATATCCCATGTCAGATACCCGATATCCCATGTCAGATGCCCGATATCCCATGTCAGATACCCGATATCCCATGTCAAATGCCCGATATCCCATGTCAGATACCCGATATCCCCATGTCAGATACCCGATATCCCATGTCAGATATCCGATATCCCATGTCAGATACCCGATATCCCATGTCAGATACCCGATATCCCGTGTCAGATACCCGATAATTAAATAGAAGAGTTAATTATCATTTAAAAACTATGTAAAGAACCTTAATTAAGTTAAAAAATAATATAAAAAAGAACTACTTTTAATTTTCACCATTGATTTCATTTTATTTTCAAATGACCTTATATTTATTGATAAATTATTTATTTATTAATAAATATAAGGTCATTTGAAAATTAAAACAATCAATGATGAAAATTAAGTCGTTCTTTTAATACTATTATGGCGGACGTCAATCACCGCACTGGCCATTCTCTGTTTCGTAGTCTTAATATAAATAAAATGAAATCCTACATATCTAAGTTAAATATTTAATATTAATTAAAATTAAATTTAACCAATAAAATCAATAAAAAATAAATTAATTTTTGCCTATTTTATAAAATTAATAGATAATGATTATAATCATTTGAAAAAGGCTGTGCCGAAAATTCATTATCTAATATTTTTTTTTAATAAAAATATTGTCATTTGAATATAAATATATTCAAAATTAAATTACGGAATGATGAAATTGATTGATTGTAAAATTAATCTTTAAGAATATTAAAAATATAAAATATTTATTGATTGCTTGTGTATTAATATTCCCTATTCAATTGTTAGCTTTGCTAGCTAAAATATCCTCATAATAAATACTAAAAGTATTTATGATAAAAAAGCAAAAACCATATCGATGTTTCAAAGTTGAATTTGTTGCCAGATAGGAAAATAAAATTGGGAAATAATAATTATAATCATTATTATTTGTGGATGTTATCAATTTGCGAAATTAAGCAGATAATAATACGCAATGCTGTGGTTTTGTCGGTGAAATAATAAATAATTGACAATTGAAGGCAATTAAGACGCATTGATCAGTACAATTACAATCTAGTCTCCACTCAACTGATTACAATCACAAAGAATAATTAGTTTAATGATTTGTGTAAAACAGAAAACATTGATCTGTAGTAACGAAGGAAATGAAAATAAAAACAGATCAAAGGGGAAAAGGAAAGGATAAAAGAAGAAGTTGATTTTTATGACCGAAGTTATGTATAATAATTTGAATTTCCTTGGTCGACACAACAGTCTCACCAAATGCCAGTTGGGAAGGAATAATACTAGAATTATATCTCCACCTCACTCTCTCCTGATAATAACTGGAACACACAAATTTGTTTTCTTTCTGTTTCTAAAATCCACTAAATTTGGTAATAACTTTTTAAAAAATATTTCCTACGAATTGATTTCTTTCTATATCTTCTCTATCTTTACATTCTTGCTTCTAACTTCACTTTTCTCTGACTGACAGAGATGGTTCCCTTTCCCTTCTTACTCACAATTATTAATATATCGGATAAGTGAATAACAAAATAAGCCTTGCTGCAAATTAATAATTATTCTGACATTCACTTGTCTGATATATTAATTTATGCTGCTACCAAGGAATCACCGTTTTATACTCACAATTATTAGGATTTAAATGACCGTTATTTAATAATTGTGGCAATATTTTGTTGCCCGGCACCCCCCACCCCCACTCCCCCCAAATCACAAATCCGGACGCATTGCCATCAAATATAATAGAGCATAAACATAGAAATCACATAATTACCCAATTCAGAATTGTCCTTCACAGCAGCTTTACACAGTTCAATCCGAGTGCTATGGTAAGGCACGTAGCGGTCCTGGGAGGAGCTGGCCAGCAAAATGTATTTGAAATGTTCCAGTCCCGACTGACCACTCAATCGGTAGAGATAAGATCGCCTCAGATCAGTGGGACTGTCCTTCAGAGCTAGCTGCTGCAAGCATATCGACTTACGAACCTTCTGCATGACCCACAAGCCGACATTGACTAGAACACTTGATCCATACAATGTGCCTAAATGGGGCCCACCAAGAGACAGAAATGTATGGAATTTAGGTACCAATTTCGACAGTCTCGGACTAGCAATCGCAGCTCTGATGAGAAGGCACCCCAAACTGTGACCGATGAAGCTGCAATGGGATTAGATAATAAGATTTGCCGATGATTTCAAAAGAAAAAATGAAAAAATGAAAATATTAAAAGTGGGAAAATATTTATTCAGTAGTTGACATTTTTAGGATATTTGGTAACATCGGAATATTTTTGATTTCAGGTGAAAACGAGATATAACACAAAGAATGAAGAAGAACTGATAAACAAATCAAGAACACATTATCAGCACGCAAAATAAACAACATTATACACAATATTTTGAACCAATCAAATCATCATAATGTTTACAGGATTAATACAACTACACCAATAATAATAATAAAATAATAATTAATAATAATAATAAAAAATAATTAATAATAATAATAATAAATAATAATAATTAATAACAAATAATAATAATAATAATAATTAATAATAACAATAATTAATAATAATAAATAATAATAATAATAATTGATAATAATAAAAATAATAATAATAATAATAATAATAATAATAATAATAAAATAATAATTAATAATAATAATAAAAAATAATTAATAATAATAATAATAAATAATAATAATAAACAATAATAATAAATAATAATAATAAATAATAATAATAATAATTAATAATAATAATTAATAATAATAATAATAAATAATAATAATTAATAACAAATAATAATAATAATTAATAATAATAAATAATAATAATAATTAATAATAATAAATAATAATAATAATTAATAATAATAAATAATAATAATAATAATTGATAATAATAAAAATAATAATAATAATAATAATAATAATAATAATAATAATAATAATAACTAATTATAATAATAATGAAAATCACTTGAAAAAGGCTGTGCCGAAAATTCGTGAATACCTAAAATAAATCTGATTCATAGTCAAATTTTGTAGAGAAAATATTATGTTACTTATAAAGAAATCAGAGGTGAAAAACAAAAAAAGTCCTTATAATACATATAAATTGTTAATATATTATTGACAACTATAATTTATATATAATACTAATTAAATACTAAATAAATCAATATACAAATCAATACACAATTATGCGTTATAATGAATAGATTATCAGCACCATACAAATAAAATACAAATTACCTAATTTTATCCGGATTCTCTCTCAAATCCTGAATTTTCTCGAGAATCTCATCCACCAGAAGCTCCTTCATTTCGTCAATGTCGGCAAAAGTATTTGGCTCATTGGCCTCAGACATGAGAAATTCAAATCTCTGTTCAGGAAGAGCTAGACTCAAATAAGCTTTCACGAGCCTGAGATCACGATGTTCCCCATCAAGGCCGTGTACACAGATGATGTAATGCAAGCTCGACGATGCCGACAGCTCGTCACTATCTCGATGACTGAAATATGGCTTTTTACTGGCGGGAATATTGCTCATTTCCGAATAGACATTGCCTTGAAATTGAGGACTGAGATCAGTCATCAATTTGGCTTTCAACTGGTAAAACGTCACCTGCTCGTTCAAAATAGATTCTGGTGGTAATAGGGAATCTAAGGATGACAACTCCATGGTAGATCTACTCAATGATTTTTGATCCAATTTGAATCTAGCCTCATTCGGCTCCAGCGTTCCATTGAAGTTATTCGATTGCGTATAAACCTGAATACAAATAAACATTGTAACGTATGACATATCACATAAATAAGAACCCGGGACCAATCCCCATGAATTCGTGCAATTTTAATTGGACCGAGATCATATTATTGGAGGAAACATCAAAATAATTGAAAGTGGAGGCGATCAATTTGTTACACATAGATAAATTCGGCAAATCCGGCTTGCACTCTAATACACTTCTATTCGTACATCTCAAATCTGGCTTTATCGAGGAATCCTTTTGTTAGTTTACAGAATGATTGAGATAATATAATTATCAGTACCGGCCTCCACCACGCCGAAGTCCAATATCAGAAGCCTATGACACTTAATTTTAGATATAACAACAAATCTCAGGAATCGAAAGAAATAGCAAAGGTACAAAGGAATACCCCTATATATGCAAGTCAATGTGTTCATAAATAGACATAACGGCATAAATAGCTCTAGTGGATAATTAATTGTCAGTAAATAATTACAGTTTTACTATATCTTTTAATTTTTATCAACATGACATTTTTAATTCAGCATTATCTGAAAATTGACGGATTTATCGAATGATTCATAATTTATTCAATTAGTCAAATATTTATATTAAAATCATATTACTTATATAACTGATTTGATTCTTTGCCTAAAGCCATGGTAACGGTAACTAAATTATGGAAATCATATGGTTTGCCTTCTTCTCTTTTTATTTTTCTTCTCCTTCTTCTCATTATTATTATTATTATTATTATTATTATTATTATTAATATTATTATTATTGTGATGACCCTAATGAATAAACAAGACAATACAGTAAAAATGAAAGAGGAATTCACCACGAATCCCCAACAGGGATCAGAGGGAGAGTAATTTGTCATCTACTCTATAACAAATATCAGTATAAATCTAACAGATACTCACATAGGCACTTGCAGGTCGTTGCGAACGGAAATTCGACAGCATTTCAATGATAGTCAATTTTTCATCGCTATCCACTCGCTTGTCATTAAATTCCGAAACTTCATTGCGAGCTAGGGCGTCATTGTTGTCCGGGGGAATGTTGCAATTTCCATTTGAGTGGGCAACATTTTCATTGTTGCTAACACAGATCCACGATTGAGTCCTAGAAACCGCAGAAATAATGCCAATAATAGACAACAAAATATGGCATTGCCACCAATATTAAAATGTTAGAGCAAATATATGAAGCATAGAAAAGTAGCAGACACGCAGTAACACGACACCGAAAACCAGAGATCATCCATAACCAGAGCTATTGTTACAACACGACAAATCAAATGTTATCAATCATCACAGGACCGATGGCAGCTACCACAGGACCCATGAGAGCCATGACAAGACCAATGGGAGCCACCACAGGACCCATGAGAGCCATGACAAGACCAATGGGAGCCACCACAGGACCCATGAGAGCCATGACAAGACCAATGGGAGCCACCACAGGACCCATGAGAGCCACCATTGGACCGATGGCACCTACCACAGGACCGATGACAGCAATCACAGGACCGATGGCAGCTACCACAGGACCCATGAGAGCCATGACAAGACCAATGGGAGCCACCACAGGACTCATGAGAGCCACCATTAGACCGATGGCAGCTACCACAGGACCGATGACAGCTACCACAGGACCGATGACAGCCATGACAGGACCAATGAGAGCCACCACAGGACCGATAACAGCAATCACAGGACCGATGGCAGCAATCACAGGACCGATGACAGCAATCACAGGACCGATGACAGCAATCACAGGACCGATGGCAGCAATCACAGGACCGATGACAGCAATCACAGGACCGATGGCAGCAATCACAGGACCGATGGCAGCTACCACAGGACCAATGGGAGCCACCACAGGACCCATGAGAGCACCATTGGACCGATGACAGCCATGACAGGACCCACACGAGATCCATCTGATGGATACTGAACAGAAGGGTTTCCAAACAACACAACATATCTACAGAAAATATGATGATATACTTACTCCTCTAACTCGTAAATGCTTGAGAAACGGTGATAACTGAAAATACGAGATCAATCAACAAATCAGTTACGGACATTTTGATTTTTGGCAAAATTCTCAGAAACATATTTTGTTCAACGAGAATTTTACAGGTTGCGTGTGGT
Organism: Schmidtea mediterranea; assembly: GCA_022537955.1. NCBI lineage: Eukaryota > Metazoa > Platyhelminthes > Tricladida > Dugesiidae > Schmidtea > Schmidtea mediterranea. The sequence goes on from CM039679.1 coordinate 327,879,796, forward strand.
TGGGAGGACAGAGTGATGTCAACAGTTATTAATACAACTCACAGGGGCTTATCAATGAATACCTATGTCAGCATCATTCTGTTGACATTAACCAGTAATGAATATGACGTCACACCAAGCATGTACGGGTTATGGAGGTAGGATAAACGGGATTTGTGAAACATACAATGACACGCAATGATGTAAAGATTTGATAACACAATGAGGCATTACCAGTGAGGGACATAGTGAGGCACCAGCACAAATTATAGCAATCACTGAACCAGGCCCGCCTTATCCAATAGACAACCCAGGCATTGTGACTAGGTACTATGAATCTTTATCGTATTTTAATTTCCCCTCCGTTTCTCAAATTAGGACTCATATTTTCATTTATGTCCATCACCATGATTTTGTTGATTTTATCAAATTAATTAATTAATTTAATTTTTTGAGCATTTGCGTGTAATTTGATAAATAAAGCATTTGTCATTTTATACGATGAAAGATAGCAAAACAGGAAATACTTTCAATCAACATAAAAAACATTAAATGGGATTTAAAATCAAGACTGAGCATTTATATTTAAAAAGTATTAAAATGATTTCTATAGAATTTTCATATTAATATTCCATTCCCATTTTAAGACTTCAAAGATCCAACTTTAGGTGAATTAATAAACCAATGACATATTTGCATTCGAATAACTTTCGAAAATGCAGAGCATGTGTGATACAGGACATGTGCAATGTAAGGCATGTGTAATACAAGACATAGGTAATGCAAGACATGTGCAATACAACGCAAGACATATTCAATACAAGATATATGAAATGCAAGACATGCGCAATACAACGCAAGACATATTCAATACAAGATATATAAAATGCAATAAAAGTGCAATCCAGTACATGAGCAACGCAAGACATATGAAATGCAAGATATATGAAATGCAAGACATGCGCAATACAAGACATGTGCGATGCAAAACATGTGCAACGCAAGAGGTGTGAAATACAAGACATCTGCAATAGAAAACATATGTAATATAACGCATGTGTAATACAGTACATGAGCAATACAAGACATGTGCAACGCAAGACATATAAAATACAAGACATCTACAATAGAAAACATATGTAATACATCGCATATTCAATGCAAGACAAGACACGTGCAATACAAGAAATATGTAATGCAAAACATATGCAATAAAAGTGCAATGCAGTACATGAGCAATACAAGACATATGCAACGCAAGACATGAAATGCAAGACATGTGAAATAAAGTGCAAGTTGTGAATTGTGTGACCACTGGCTCACTTTCTCGCACCCCCTTACTACTTACTATTTCACATTTAATAATACTAAATAAAGTTTGATGTTACAGTATGTGTAATTATTATTTAAATTTATTTTATTTTTATTAGTTTTTAATTAAACTATTTAATTAATTATTTATTTTTATTAATAATAATTTAAATTTATTTCTTATCAATATTAATTTAAAACTTATTTATTTTAATTATAAAATCAGACATTCCTATATCACTTTTACAGCCTCTATTGTGTTCACTAATATTGGTCAAACCCTTCAATCGACAATGCTCAAGAACTCGAGTACAGAGATGACGGGAAGTCTCTCCAATGTATGTGGCATTACACCCATTACATGTAAATTGATAAACGAGATCAGAACACAATCCAACCGGAGTATTTTAATTAATTAATTTTATTTTTATTACACATTTATTTATTTATAATTACGAATATAACAAAAAACCCAATATAAATTTACTAAATCGATATGGCATTAGCAATGATAATCACAAGTATATAACTGACTTGATTTTTAAACAAATTTTCAAGAATGGAAGAAACGTAGTTTACTAATCAAATGTACCAAGACCATTCAATTTAACGAAAACAACTAGTAGAGACCAACCATTCAGAACCGTTCAGGGAATACTTTGATTTGAGAAAGATTACAAACTATATTATATATTACGAGGTGTAATAGTACGCTGATTATTCAATTGTTCTTAGTAGTTAATAAAATGTGTACCTAAATTTTATATTTTATTTCTGAGCATTGTGAACTAATTTTTCCCTACCTTCACAACATATATTCCCCTAGCCGCCTCTTCACCGTTTTGTTTTGTAATGGAGACTCGGCTGGGTCCCAGATCTTCCATTTATACATATTCTTACAATATCATTACTTATCAATAACATAATGCACATTTAAACCGCAACTGATACAATTATAATTATTTAATTTGTTTAAATATTCTTCATTTCCAATTAGTTATTATTGATGTAATTTCTAACCCAAGGACACTGATAAGCAAACGAAATATATAGCGAGATGTTATATGGAATATATATAGTTGGCAAATTATATTAATTTTATTGATATATAATTTAATTTAAATAATCAATTATTTTTCAATTTTAATAAATATTTTAATAATTGAAATATTTGATAAATATTTAATAAATGTAAGGTCTCCTTATGATCTTTGATTCTGGCACTCTTCCATGTATCAATGGAACGGATTTATTTGAGAGGCGTCATTTAGATTAAGTAAAAAAGGGGGAGGGGGGGGGTTAATTCCTTCCTTCATTAAGCTATAATCATTATTTAATAAACAGAATACTGGATCTTGTGCATAAAATGAAATAAAGGGAACTTCATCATAAACAGATGAAGGATAACCAAAATAAATAGAATTTATACACAAACAATATCACAAATTAATCAATTAATTAATTGTTATTATTATTATAATTTCTGAGCAAACATGAGCAAATAGTAAATGGTAGAAATTATAGTTAATATTTTCATTTAATTAGCAGAGTGCAAATTTGAATGAAAATTTAAAAGGCCATCCATAAATGACGGGAAACATTTCTCTGTTAATTACAACCAGGAAGCAACAAAATATAAAGCAAACTAATAAATCCATTCAACAGATAAGAAAATGAAAAGTTAGGATTCAAAAAATAAAGAGAAGATCATTAATAGAAATTTGAAATTCCTTAATTTCTATGTGAAATGGTAAATGTTAATCAATTAATAAATTAGCCAATCAAATTGCTTGATCGATCGCACAGATTGTTGACTTTCATTTGTCTGCAATGGTGCAATAAATCAATAGCCAACTCATGGGATATTGCGGAGCAGGACTTTTAGTACTACTATTATTATTATTACTAATAATTATTATTTATTATCATTATTATTATTATTATTTTTATTATTATTTATATTATTATTATTATTATTATTTATATTATTATTATTTATATTATTATTATTATTATTATTATTATTATTATTATTATTATTATTTATATTATTATTATTATTATTATTATTTATATTATTATTATTATTTATATTATTATTATTATTTATATTATTATTATTATTTATATTATTATTATTATTACTATTATTATTATTATTATTATTATTATTATTATTATCATTATTATTACTAATAATTATTATCATTATTATTATTATTATTTTTATTATTATTTATATTATTATTATTATTATTATTATTATTTATATTATTATTATTATCATTATTATTATTAATATTATTATTATTATTATTATTATTATTATTATTATTATTATTATTATTTTTATTATTATTTATATTTTTATTATTATTATTATTATTATTTATTATTATTATTAATTATTATTATTTTTATTATTATTATTTATATTATTATTATTTTTATTATTATTATTATTATTATTATTATTTATATTATTATTATTATCATTATTATTACTAATAATTATTATCATTATTATTATTATTATTTTTATTATTATTTATATTTTTATTATTATTATTATTATTTATTATTATTATTAATTATTATTATTTTTATTATTATTATTATTTATATTATTATTTTTATTATTATTATTATTTTTATTATTATTATTACTAATAATTATTATCATTATCATTATTATTAATTATTATTATTATTACTATTATTATTAATAATTATTAATTAACCTCCGTTCCACAATAGTTGGCACATTTAGATATTTTTGGTCATTTAATTATTATTTTTATTATCATCATTTATTATTATTATTATTATTTTTTTTTATTTTTATTATTATTAATATAAAACGGTGATTCCTTGGTAGCATTATAAATTAATATATCAGATAAGTGAGTAACAAAATAAGCCCTTGCTGCGAAGTAATTATTATATTGTTGAAAAAAGTTTCGATTATTAAATAATCCTCATCAGTTTATTACTGAATTTTTATCATCAATGAGAAAGTACCAAAATGTTCTGATTTTCATAAATATTAAATTTTTTGTTTTTTGATTGGTTGAAATGTAAATTTAAATTTAAAAACTTTCCCCCCCTTTAACATTTCATTATATTAATTAAACATTTCCAAATATGAAATATTAAATTTTAAAATGAAATATTTCTTCCACTTATTTCTTACTCTTTGTCGTGATAAATATATGATCTGCATATCTTGCACAGAAACCAATGTATTGTATGGGCTTCAGTGCCTGTCATTCTAGGCAGTCCATAAATATGATTGCTTGCAAGCCTGATATGCTAGATATGCTAGAGCCCATTGGCAGACCTTTTATTTGTCGATATATATTTTGATAAAAGGTAAAAAAGGTATTTCCGAGAGTAACAGTAAGAAGGTTAATGATATTCTCGGTATTGAATCCCAATCTTTTTTATAGGCATTTTATGGATTCTCTTGGGTCGATAGATGTGTATAATGCTATGACATCGAGATTGAATTTGAATTCAAAATGGATGGTTTTGTCTGTTTTGTTTAATCTTGTCACGATTATTTATTATTATTATGATTATTATTATTATTATTATTATTATTATTATTATTATTATTATTATTATTATTATTATTATTATTATTATTATTATTGTTATTATTATTATTATTATTATTATTATTATTATTATTATTGTTATTATTATTATTATTTATGATTATTATTATTATTATTATTATTATTATTTATTATTATTATTATTATTATTATTATGATTATTATTATTATTATTATTTATGATTATTATTATTATTATTGTTACTTTTAATTGACAAATTACCTTTTTTTATCCTCACGCTTTTTCCTCAATTTAACCTTTGAACCAATATTTGACAAATCAGGCATTGAGCAAGACATTGTTTTGATAATTTTTATTTCGTCATTACTTGCCGTGGAGAAGCATGACAATCCGTTGAGCTTTTTCAATGTCCCGATGCCCTGTTTGGAGGCCAATCTTACATAATAATAATAATAATAATAATAATAATAATAATAATTAATAATAATAATAATAATAATAAATAATAATAAATAATAATAAATAATAATAATAATAAATAATAATAAATAATAATAATAATAATAATAATAATAATAATAATAATAATAATAATAATAATAATAATAATAATAAATAATAATAATAATAAATAATAATAAATAATAATAAATAATAATAAATAATAATAATAGTAAATAATAATAATAATAATAATAATAATAATAAATAATAATAATAATAAATAATAATAATAATAAATAATAAAAATAATAAATAATAATAATAATAAATAATAATAATAATAATAATAATAAATAATAATAAATAATAATAATAATAAATAATAATAAATAATAATAATAATAATAATAATAATAATAATAATAATAATAATAATAATAATAATAATAATAATAATAATAATAATAATAATAATAATAAATAATAATAAATAATAATAATAAATAATAATAATAAATAATAATAATAAATAATAATAATAAATAATAATAATAAATAATAATAAATAATAATAATAAATAACAATAAATACTTATAGAAATCCCCGGAATCTGAGCGCGTAGAGGAAAGGTGCACATTGTCATCAAAGGCGCTGCAATCAACGGATCGGTATCCAACAAGATTAACTTTCTTTTCTTGCACTGGCAAATTTTTGCGATTGAAAGTCGGATTAAGCTTGCGCATAACGGGAATGGAGTTGTTATCAAATTTAGATTTGGATTTCTTCTTGTAGATGGATCCGTCGCGTTTGGAGCTGCGCAATCCTGAGGAAGGAAATATTCAAATATTATTATTGGAAATCAATGGAATCAATTGATGCCCAATTGGATAAAGGTGCGGCCGGCACCAAGGAGGAACAGTGGGGCACCTGAATTATTGTCACTGCGGTGAACTAAGGTATCCATCCAAGACATGAGACAGTGCTCACGGCACAGAGCGATATCGGCACAATTTCTCACAAATCGCTAACTGGACACATAATGAAATGCAATGCGACCGGTGAGAAATAATTGCACTAATGAACCAATAATGGCCCGTATTATTCATTCATCATTATGCACCGTGAAATCAATCCGATACATCACTATCCGTTGAGCAAGTCAACATAGCCGCCAACTCATCTAGACTCGGTAATTATCGATCAACTTGTATGATTGATCCATATGAAATCGATCAGTGTACCCGATACGGATCAATGATCACAAATGATGAGCACTGCTCCGCCACCGCCGCCAATCAATGTGCCAGTTATCACCAATTCAATAATTCTGGGTCACATGCATATCACCAATAACATTTGCCCCCCCAGTCGCCACCCCACCCCCCCTACCCCACACACTCCCACCACTTACCCTCCCTACTGCCTTCCTACTGGGAATAGTATTACATTTATCGAATGATGAAGATACCAAATAATTCATTACCATCAGCATCACTGCTAGAACTTGAGTCTGAGCTCCTTATACTGCTTGTTGTTGTCGTTCGCTTTGAATCTGGAATGAATATCTCCTCAAGGATGATAGGTTGGTCATGTGACTCCCCATCAGTATCCGGACATTCAATGGGTAACGGAGGCAACCGCCGGTAATACGCTGAGTCCCGCACCTTGGCTGCCAGCGTCTCATGACTGTTTATGCTAAATGGAACGAAAGGATTGATTGTTGAACTTCTTCGAACAAGAGTAGCGCTAGATCTGGTATTTAGGCTGCACTCATATTTAAATGTGCTATGCGAACTGCTAGATGAGCTTGACGACGACAAACTGACAGTTTCGTCATTGCTGCTATCGTCTCGCTTGCTAGCAGTCGAATGAGACGGGCGGCCGCGGCCAATATTATTTAAATACATAGGATTAGCATACTTAGGATCATAAACTGCCAGTAAATGAACTATAGAAAACTCTTGGAAAAAGAATGCCTCGGAAAATCTCTTTATCTGAACAATATGAAACTATATTAATTTACGAAATATGCATATATATATATATATACCAAGTCGACAGGCTAGGGATTGCGATCCCGGGATTCGCGCCCGTATGCACCACGTCTATAAATTTGAAATCTTTTTGAAATTCTACGTTTTTATTACTTTACTTAGCCGAGTGTTTCTTATCGATGTGTTTGTGTGCACATGTGCTGGTAAAGGTGTTCAGTGTGCACCAAAAATATGAAAAAACAAATTTTGCATGAATTAAATGCCATTATTGTTTTAATTTTAGTTTTATCCTGCACACTTTAAACCCAAACAAAACGAAAGCAAAATGAAAAAAATTAAAAAACAGCATATTTTTTGTAGCACTATCAATATTCTGGGAAAAATTGTTTCATTTAAGGAAAAAATTCTTAGAAAGTTCGATCGCTGTCAACGGGGTTAGTCCATTTGAGTTATTATTGGGTATTAATGTGTGTGGTTTAGAGCATTCAGTTTGAATGTGAATTCTTATTAATAAATTGTGAAACATAGCCAATCAAAATGCTACAGACCTAACGCCAGATTGAGGAGAATGTTCCACTGCGATATATGACGCTATCACATTCGATGGGCCAAGGGAATTAATGTCATGGGAAGGCATTTTCATGCAGGATCCAATTTGATTGGCAATCACTGTCGCAACACACAAACCTGTGGAAATTTACGGGGTCCAAACCCTTCCACAATATCTAGCAAAAATTCGTGGAATTGTAAATGTGCACAATTGAATAATGTGATCTTCACAAGCCCATTAAAAGGAGAACCCGTACAATAACCAAAAGAGAAAAGGATATCGAATGAAATCCAAATTAAGTGTAACTTTATCATTATATTCAATACTCAAGGGATTTCAAATTGTGGAAAATGACAATTTAACATTTACCTTTATATATGAGTGATTAACTTTCATGATCCAAGGACGCCATTTTGAGTTGGAGAAATTCATTTAATTACGTTAATTTTATCATGTCATAGCAAAATAATCAGATTTATATCCAATCAAAATGTAGAATACAACTAATTTAATAAGCAGATATATATCCAATCAAAATGCAACTAATTTAATAAGCAGATTTATATCCAATCAAAATGCAACTAATTTAATAAGCAGATTTATATCCAATCAAAATGCAACTCATTTAATAAGCAGATTTATATCCAATCAAAATGCAACTCATTTAATAATCAGATTTATATCCAATCAAAATACAACTCATTTAATAATCAGATTTACATCCAATCAAAATGCAGAATGCAACTCATTTATAAGCAGGTTGAACGAGATTATTTCACAATCGAGAATTATAGTATATATATATATATATATAATAAATCTTGCTTACTAAATCTAGCAGTCAAGGCTTATTGTTTAAATATTAATAACAATTTACACCTGTTTCAACTGAATAACAATTCCCATAACATAAGAAAAAATCAATAAACGTATATTATCGGACATCTGGGGTAACCCGTGTGGTGATGTAATTTGTTCATATGAATAACACATTTTATTATAGAATGTCAGAAAGTAGAAGAAAGAATAAATTTAACACCACAATACAACTTATAGTAAAAACTGCGCAAATGAATAGCAACTGTATATATGACCATATAACAATTACATATTATAAATTTCAGTTCATAATAACGTGAATTACATTTCGTTTCAATAAATACAAAGCCTCGTATATTCCTAAAATAGTAAATAGTTATCAAAATGGCTGATGAATTAATTCCAGTAAATTTTCATTACTTTCAGTTATTCTAATTGAAGTCGAGTTGGGATTACGCGACAAATTGTATTATAATAGTTGTTATTCAGTTGAATCAAGTATATTAATAATCATTATTAATAAAATAATCAATTTGAATGAAATACAACAAATAAATGAAACTAGTTTATAAACTGGGAAATTAAGTGATTATTTTTGCCTTCCTTTAACGCATGATAATTAGAAAATACATAAATTTCATACACAATTTACTATTAATCAACACTCGTGTAACGAATACAGAATATGAAAATACCCTCGCGGGAATAGGACTTATATCTGGATGTTTTATTGCTCTCTTCTTGCCAACCTTTTTACATTTCTTGACAATCAGATAAAACCAACCACAAAACCTTATAGGAAGATAAAAGCTACCAGCGCAATCGTTACAAAACCCAAACCCAAACCCTCCCCTTGCCCTCAATCTTACAAGCCAGACAATTCGCAGACAAGCCCATGCCGCATTCATACAAGTAGAGAAGTACACAAATCCTAACCCGTAATTTGTGAGTCCTGAGGCTGAGTGACTCCACGTAATTCTGATGAAATGAAGAAGTTTTGAGAAATTCATTGAAGATAACGACAATTCTCGATGATAACTTGGTAATGTCTATGCTAGCTTGGTCAGCAATGTCATCCTCACTTGTCTGTGACTGCAGACCCGATAACATATGAGATGATGAATATTATCATTTCCGCAACCAAATTTTACCTGCAAGATGAACGCCAGCCGCTCAAGCTCATTCGGTGCGAATTTCATCCAATCTGCAAGCACATCTATAAATCAAATACATCAAGTACCAAATTAATAAGCAAAAATGTTTGTGAGTAAATAATAAACAAAATGAGAATTGATCAGTGGATCAGTCAAGCTGTCATCAAATCCATAAACCAATACGCAAAACAAAATTGAAAACATAGTGCAATAATCAATACAATTTTACAAATTGCAGTGCTCATCACTAATAGGACGCCATTCGGTGCCTGGCCACAGATATTTACTACACACATCCACCATAAAACAATAAAATGTGCATAAATCAATCATAATTTAATAATAATAATAATAATAATAATAATAATAATAATAATAATAATAATAATAATAATAACAGTAATAATATATAAAAATAATAATAATTATTAATAATTAATAATAATAATAATAATAAATAATAATAATAACAATAATAATAAATAATAATAATTAATAATAATTAATAATAATCATAATAATAAACAAAAATAAATAATAATAATAAATAATAATAATAATAACAATAATAATAAATAAAAATAATAATAATTAATAATAATAATAATAATAAATAATAATAATAACAATAATAATAAATAATAATAATTAATAATAATTAATAATAATAATAATAATAATAAACAAAAATAAATAATAATAATAAATAATAATAATAATAACAATAAATAAAAATAATAATAATTAATAATAATAATAAACAAAAATAAGTAATAATAGTTAATAATAATTAATATTAATAATAATAATAATAAATATTAATAATAAATAAAAATAATAATAATTAAAAATAAAATAAATATAATTAAAAAAACAATAAAATAATGGTATTGCTATATAATGATAATATATAATTAACCGCAATTCATACAGCAATGCAAATATTAAGACTTACTAATGGATTTGGACTGAGCGGGACAGAGCTGGGCATGGAGCTTGTCATCTAAAATAGTAAATATATTGTGATGATATTTCATGAAAATAGCGGCCCAAGTGTGATGGTGGTGCTAATATACCTATTTGTGATCTCTGATCCGGACTGAAGAATGAAAGAGCATCCTGGAATGTAGACATGAGACTGTCGATCACAGCCAACAGTAATTGGCAAAGGTGATTGTGGACTAGACAAGCAGCATGCCGCCGACCGCACTGCAATGAAAAGATGTGCAAATTACAAATAGCTCCATTTAATGACATTAATGGCATTGAAGTACCCGGAGCGCTATACAGATATAATAATACAGACACAAAATAACATGGGCCAGGGAGGCTGCTGCAGACACGAGAATCTATGGAAGGAGAGCTAGGGAGAAAAGAATAACAAGTGAGAAATACCAGTAATAGTGAGATGAATGGCTGACAAGTGCAACTGACAGGCAGGGAGGGAGGGAGAGAGGGGCCCAAGTGCGATATAAATGACCATCGGGAAATGCCAGAATTAATTCTGGTGTAACTGCAATATTTAGTGCTTGTCACTTGCGCGCTAATGCTATTTGCAATGGCGATTTCAATGTGCAATCAGCATCAAGTGCACTTGGACAAGTCAAGCCATGGGTGACAATCTATCGCTGCCATAAAAACCCTAACGAAATTGAACTCAGGAGTGACAACCCCCCCCCACCCCCTCCCCAATGACCGTATAAAGGGTTGAGTCGAGAATATTCTCACTAGGACGACAACATAAGCAATCCTAAATCCTGTCATACCCTCAAGGAAACCCCTGTCAGCCAATAAGCACTAGAGCTAGACCATCACATACCACATCCCCCACGCACTGGTGCCCGGGTACACCATTGGTGGGTGCATTATACTGATAAAGCCACAGACCTATGAAATACACGCTTCTCCTTGATAGCTAGTGAAATTGTCTAGTGAAATATAATTATATATGTACAATAGCTGCAGCTAGACGTTTGATATCGGAATTCATCGGTCCAATGAACCATGACGGCCGAGTGTAAACACAGGTTATAAACAGATAGTGATTGCAGCGCCGTGATTGCATAATCCATTGATATGATGATGGCTATGGAATATTTATACAATCTTGTATCCAGGGTTCAAGTGATGCATGGCACCTCTGGTATCCTGCAAGCCCTCCATCACCTCCTCCAATGGCGTCCACCACAAATGACATGAAAGTGCAAACAGTACCACCAATTAACAAGGAAAGAGTGTTAAAATGGATACTGGAAATAGGTCATTCATAAACATTTGTGACTAAGTTTGCTACATATCTAGCATTGCTGGCCTGCATGACGTCCTTTGAGAAAGACTAAAGTTCCTCAGCGACCATCTCCTCAACATTGCCAGGAAAAGAGACCTTGTATCAAAATGCCAATCATGAAAACAGTAACTGACCTTAAAGCCATCCAATTGGGTAATTGAAAATTACTATATAAAGAACGAAGGGAAATTAACATATTTCGCCCGGCAAATAAGGGCAACCTTGTCTAGGTTAGGGATAAGGCACATCATGAAGTGTTCAACTGAGCCTGATTCCGACTACATTTACAGAGGAAAGACGAGGATAAGTTCTCCCGACACAAATAATAGCAGACTTGGCTACGGAAGTTGGGATCCGACTGGTTGTAAGGAAACCTCAGGAAAAAGTGCCCAATGCCAGTTAGTGACATTATTGAGATTGATGCGTGAATTGTGAGAAAGGGGTAAATGGCAATATTTGTCCCGCATTTTATAACACCGTGAAACAAAGTAATCAGTAGCAGAAGCCCCCCCCCCAAATGTTATAATTCTCATCTAATGTCGGGCCAAAAGTAGCCAAGAGCGCCTTGATGACAGAACTACTGACTACTGTCAACAAGCCATTACCCGGGCTTCTCTCTCTAATTTAATCATTTTGGCCCCACTAACAATTTATGTCGAGTAAAAGATCAGGATTATCATTTGATTAATTATCATTTGTAAGATTCAGAACTCACCGAGGAGTCCTCGTCATCCGCTTTACTCGCAAAGTTAGATTTGCTCATTCTATCATTTTAATATTCTGGTAAAATTCAAACAATTTTATAAACATTTTTTAATTTTTAAATTTTAAAATTTCAAATCAAAACAACCATTCAAAATCAATTTATAATATCATATGAAATACGTGGGATCACGACAGCCAATGAAATTGATGAGCGCAAATCATTGGTGCTTTATTGGCTCCTTTATCACTGATCACTGCAATATGATTGGCTGCGTGGCTTGCAGAGATTTCCTTGGTAAGTCACTTATTTCCTGGAAATTAATGTCAAGTTTTATAGAAAATCCCACCCCAGAGTTCATTGAGATCTAGATTTTGCAATAATTCAATTACGGCTCAAAAGTGCCATTTATAATTCCCACATTTTCAGATTCATCAGTAAGAAACCTATCAAAAATACATTCGGGATTACCCGTTCGTTTTGAGAAACATCTAAACGATTTCGGTTCAGTACACCATCAAGGTTCGGGACGGGGTTAAGATTTATCAATGTTTTACAGAGGACCACCAAGCGGGACTTGTACTATTTATGTATAATCATTTGCATTGGATGAGTTCATTACTTGATGATAATAGCTGAGCTGTCGAAATATATATATATTTATTATATTTTATTACTTTCTCCATTGTTCCATACGGTTAAAATATCTGCGAGTGCACAATGTTATCGGTAAAGGTTAAATGTGCAATTGTGTGCCGAGAGATCACAGTAAAACTCTCACAATTGATGGCATTGAAGGACAATAAAAATTATAAAATAAATTTAAAAAACATTAAATTCCGTTAAATAGAGCTTGAAAATACATTTTTCCTAAATACGCTTATCAAATTTGTTTTACTGAGTGGCGACACATTAACCGGGTGAAAATGCGGTTGGAGAGCACTTTATATTGATTGATAATTGACAGGTTTAATTTATTTCCACCACGCCTAATTGATTATTAAATTGATTACTAAAGCCTTACAAGGAAAAAAAGTAGAATAAAATGCAAGTATTCACTGTCAATTGGGATTGGGGGGGGGGTTTACTGCATATTCAAATTGCACCTGATAATATGCCTTATCATTATTTACTACAACATGAAATAGCGGAAATTTTCAATAAATATTCTGACTTGTGAAACAATGTCAAATATCAAATTAAATCTCAAAGTCAATAATGAGTCAATAGCTAATTAATTGGTGAATCAATTAAATAATCTCAATGAATTCGTTGCTGATTGAGCATTAATTGTTAGGAATTGTGATTCAATATCGAACTTACCAATCCGACACAAGAAAAAGAAATATAAGAAAAAAGGAAGTGAGTAAGGGAGAGTTATTGCGCATTACAATAAAAATACTAAATAGCATTTAAATAACAATGGAAAGTAACTTACATTTTTTGTGGACGTGAACAAAATGCTGTGCCAAGACTGATATAATGAAACATTCCTTTCAAAATTTGAATCTGCCTCATTTGCAGAAGTCTGGGGCAACCTAATAAATGAAATTGATCATATCAAAAACGAGATAGGGCTGTCCTACCTAAGGTAACATGGGGAAATACTGACTAGAGAAGCATGAACGACTAGTTCAACTGCGGCAAGATAGTAATAATCAAATATTACTGTGATATGATGGTGAAGCCCTTGACTAGCAATAAGGTGCACCTTCAACTGACGCTCACAAACACACCTCATTTCCTCAATGATTTCGTTTCTGAATATCAATTATCTTTATAATAATAATAAATATAATAAATAATAATAATAATAATAATAATAATAATAATAATATTAATAATAAAAATAATAATAATAAATATAATAAAAAAAATAAAAAAAAGTAAATATAATAAATTATAATAATAATAATAATAATAATAATAAAAATAATAATAAATATAATAAAAAAAAATAAAAATAAATATAATAAATAATAATAATAATAATAATATTAATAATAATAATAATAATATTAATAATAATAATAATAATATCAATAATAAATAATAATAAATAATAAATAATAATTCTAATATAATAGTTATTATTTATTATTATTACGATGGCTTGGATGCAAGAAAAGATCGGACAGATCTCATAGCATTGACAGAGATGAATACACCTATCATAAAGACAGGGCTTCGTCTGTCCAGAAAACACACTGCCACACAGAGATCGCATCAAACAGTCCAAAGACCTTAATTACCTTTTCTCTCCGAACCACAACTCGACGACTAGAATGATCTCTGATTTGTAAATCTGTTCCTCGATTGACAGAGCATCCATCTGTAAATGCATAGTTTGCTCAAATATGTCGTACATTCTCAAGGATTCTTCCTTATAAATGATTAATACGCTTTTACTGACTGCCTTAGCTGGCAGATTCAGTTTCGGATCCGAACTGCTGACAAATGAGGGTTTCGTGCATTCTGGGAAATTGATACTCTTTGAGCGGTCCCAAATTTTCGGGTTCTCAATCAGTGCCGGCGATGAGCTCGTTGTTTTGAAGTAGGAGCGGATTTGAAACGCCCTAAACAATGAAATCTGATCATATTGGGTATTAGATTGACAGCAGAAGGCGCAAACAAGAGTTTATCCACATTAAATATCAGTCGCCCCCCACAATATTTCCTCCTCCAATATACGCCCGCTTATCACAAGTGAAACATTTATAATTGATGCTCGTTGACAAATCTATTGCGGGATCCGAGTCTGGGTATTTGACAAGGAAATCATGCTCGAGCCTTGAAAGGGTAAATATTATTTGTCGTGGTCAGATTGGATAATATCCCCCCCGCACAGTGGATCCAGTCAGCCAATAGAAATATGAACGCTCTCGATGCCTTGATAGGAATACCAGCCCAATACCGATTGCACAGACCAAGGCTAAGCATTGCGATGTGTGATACGTAGCACTGTGTTGCCATAGTACAGACAAACGGAGCCTGGCAAAAGGTTGGGATACATAATATTTGGTATGAAACGGCTGCTGAATGATTAGGTTGGCCTTGAGCTAGGAGAGGCATCAGTCACATTCATTCACACCGACAGTGAACACATTTACCCAAACATTCCTTCTACACAAGTGCGCACATGTACTGTAACCATGAAGCAGCCATCCGCAACTTATAGAATGCCAATATAAATGCTTATGACTAGTACAAGAATGATGGTGAGCTTGCATGAAGGGTAATCAGTGCCTCCCTTCATGTAATGACTATGCACTCCATATGGAGCATTTTCATTGGCAATTCACTGAATAACGTCAAATATGACGGGAAAATGCGGCTGAAATTTTTCATGAGGATCGCAAAATATATATGGCCGCGGAACTGGATTCGGGCAGGAAGGATACGGCTTTATCATTTGATTGAAGGCTGATTGAAGGCAACTCATTTGCGGTAACAGGGAATGCTAGCATCATATACCAAATGTGGCCATCGTCTCCAACAGTCCCAACTCCTTCTATAATTAGCAATAACAAAGTTCCTCTTTTCCCAAATAGCCTGTGAACGTTTTCTAGTGTTCTATGATCTAGTGGCCGTCTAATATTGCTTGGATATCGGTTTGGATATATTTCCCTTCTGTGGTGCCATTCTGATTGGCATTGGAATGCCCGTAAATACAATGTATACAAATGATACAGCGGAATCATTGAGTGTCCTTGGTTACGGGGCAGTCATAAATGCTTTAGGGGATAGGTGTATAGTAGCAAGCTCAGTACAATCGTAACTATACACTTCGAGACATGGACCCTGTAAGGATTTGTTTGATACGTTTGCAGTATGCGTGACAGTGGCACCGACTGTATATGACTGTATATATGACTGTATATGTGACTGAGGGCCCTGATAATAGTGATTGGGGAAAATCAGAACATCAGATTTGAGGTTTCCTGCTTGCAGAATTCAGGCAAATAACTTAGGAGGAAATTGGCTCAGAAACCTTTAATAGCGGGGACTATCATTTCTCTGGCTTCTTAACGGCTGGAATGAAAACCTCGAATGCAAGCAAGATACGGTCGGTCAATACGAGTGGTGATTGACTGCATCATTCAAATGCATCCAACAGACAAGGGCCATTTATCAGTACCATGAAGGTGTTGCGGCATTGGAATGAGCTGTGAATATTCACAAGGATCTCCAACGGGCACCATATCAATGAATACTTGAAAACGGTTTCATTAACATTCACATCATCAGTCATTGGTAGCGAGGTGAAAGGAATTCTCACGCGATTACGGATTACTAATGAGAGAAACGGAAATAATCAGTCCGAAAAATGTCAAACAAGCAAGGACGTGAATATATCAATAATATTGCACTGATTACACATGCTGTTGCACCAAGGCTTTATCAGCACCCGCAAATCAATACTCGGAAAATGTGCAGCAACGTCTGACACGTTGATAAGGTTTAAAATTAATGTAAAGAATGCTTTGCAGTGTGAGTAGCCGTAAATGTCTTCCTGGATTTCCTCCGCATTTACTCATAACACAGGATATGAAGCAATAGGAGCTCGTATCTAGGGATGTCACACAGTACTATACCACTTGTCAGGTTGCGGTTATACAAGGCAAGTCGCTAATACCCAAGAACCAACAGGCACCTAATGTATACAATACTACAAATTCGTAATGGGCTCCACGTGGGTTATTGAATTCGGAGGCGATTGCAGGATGGCAGGATGAGGAATCATGAAGCAATGCAAGGATGCAGGATGAGGAATCATGAAGCAATGCAGGATGAGGAATCATGAAGCAATGCAGGAATGCAGGATGAGGAATCATGAAGCAATGCAGGAATGCAGGATGAGGAATCATGAAGCAATGCAAGGATGCAGGATGAGGAATCATGAAGCAATGCAAGGATGCAGGATGAGGAATCATGAAGCAATGCAGGAATTCAGGATGAGGAATCATGAAGCAATGCAGGAATGCAGGATGAGGAATCATGAAGCAATGCAGGAATGCAGGATGAGGAATCATGAAGCAATGCAGGAATGCAGGATGAGGAATCATGAAGCAATGCAGGAATGCAGGATGAGGAATCATGAAGCAATGCAGGAATGCAGGATGAGGAATCA